>VZSE01009562.1:1394247-1441209 GCA_013398275.1 Promerops cafer
CCAGCGTCCCGTCCCCGCCCCGCTGTCAGGTGCGGCGACCCGCGGAGGCCTCTCGGAAACAACCCTCCCCGGGCAGGGCGGAACTCCGGGCGGGAGCGGCCCCGGGCGGGAGCGGCGGGGCCGGGAGCGGCTCGCGGGGCGTGGGCGCAGCGTGGGCAGTGCGGTGGCACCGGGGCTCGGCGCTGTGCGGGGGGCGGCGGGCAGCGAGCCCCGCCGGCTGAACCTGCTGACTCCACTGCGTCTACGCAAAGAGGTGGTGGCAGCGCGGTGGGGAGTCCGGAATGTCACCGTGTGCCAGGGACAAATCAAACGGATAGCAATATCCTGGTTTTGAATGATTTCCGTATATACGTGAAAGATGGTCATCGGAACAGAAAGTGAAAGAATCTAAAACAGTAGAAATTGTGTTCTCTGAGCATCTGTAACTCTCTGATGAGCTTTTTCTGTTCATGTGCTTGGTTTTGTACCTGTCTCCTTTTGACCTCTGTAGGATCTCAGGTGTCCTTCTGAAGTGCACTGAGGAGTGTAACTTACTCTTGCACGTGCTGCTCTGTTTCAGAAGAATGCCAAAAAGTCTCTTCTGGGGGAATTCCTCTTGGTCTGGAATTATTTGTATTTAATATGCACATGGTTCTGAATGCTCTGAGAAGTCATGGGCAGGAAAACCCCCACCTTCTACTGAGAATGGGAAGCAGTGAGATTATGAGATCTTGGAGACACTGTACTTCCCAGGACATTCATTCCCCAGGTGAAGACCAGCTTTGAGAAAGTTCTGTCTTCACAGAAGTGAGGTTTCTCCTCATTGCAGGCTGAAGTGAATTACTATCCAAAACTGTACTTAGCATATATTGATGACTTGCCTCAGACAACCAAGTCCTAGAAAATAGGATATAGACCCAGAACTTCACTGAATATTCCGAGGAGAATGGAGCCCTGGTTTGTTGGTGTGGGTGCTGCTCCAGCAATATACTCTGAAATAGATGAGTTTTCTCGTGTACTAAATGCATTACAGCCGGTATATTGCATGTCTAAGTGCTAAATGTTTGGATAACTAAACCAAAGGCCAGGGTTGACAAGTCTGGAGTTTCATAGATCACAGGATACTGTAGGAATGCAGGAAGCATTCATCCCAAATTCTGTATAATTCTGTAGGTATCAATTTCATAGTTGGGGGTCTTTGTGTGTGTGTGTACAGTATTTTAAATTGCTGTAAGTGCTATATTTTGTAGCATTATGTTTAAAAATTGTTTTGATCAATCCTGCATTTTGATCATTTGTATTACTTGATACTGCTCTGCAGACACTGTGAAGGCATTTCTCATGTGGTTTTCCTTATGTGCATGAAACATGCTCAAGGTTAGGCCTTAAGGCTTTTCCTGGAAGTTAATCACCAAGATCAGGAAGAGTATAACTCAAGGTGAGGGATGTTGTAAAGTCTTCAGCTGCTGAGGGAATGGCAAAGTGACTTGTGCATGAAGACACTGAACAAATACTGTATAAAACTAAGTATTTGGTCTCTGTTTGTTGGACATGTATGAATAATGTTTTTTTCTGGTTTTATCAGACTCCTGAAATTTTATTTCTGCACCAAAGGTTACACTTCCAATTTGTGTTCTGCAAATTAGTTTGCTGCCATGTAAAGGAAGTCTTTGTCTATACAATTTTAATAAAATTAGAACATTTAGATTGTCATGCCAGGAAACATATTTTCTGGTCATTCTTTCCATTATATATAGAAGTATCAGTCCATGAAAGAAAATGATCTTGCTTGTGCAGTTCCTGAACAATCCGTGTGCAGTGGCTTAGTACTGCTGTTGCAAAGAAATTCCTATTATAAAAATCCAGCCTTTTCAATCTTGCCTGGCTGCTGGTGCCTCTCAGTGATGCTGTGAGTCAGGCAGCTCCTCAGACACAACCCGTTGCCTACCACTTCCTACTGGCAGCTCTGGATGAGTCACAGCTCAGCACACAACATATGGAATTGCGTTATGGAAGCTGTGGGCTCTCCATATAATCAACGTAGGAAGTATCTTCCTCTTTTAGCATCTCTGAACCACTGTCAGAAAGCCTTCAGAGACATCTCTTGCTCTATCTTGAAATAAAAAGGAGCTTGTATAGGCTGCTAAGATCAATGGGCTCATCCTGAGGGGAAAAGCAAATAATTTGAAAGGCAGACTGTGCATAGCTTCACTGGGATGAGTAGCCTGTTGGCCTGCAAGGGTACAAAGTGTTAACCAGAAATCATCGTGCTCAGCTTTGACATTCTGGATAATTCAGCTGACTGTCAAGCAGCCCCGTGAGCTGACTGTGTTACAGCCAGTGCTGCTATAAAACATGTGCTTACCACTGTCAATCTTAGAAACTTAAGTAAGAGAAATTAAATACTGTAACTATCCAAGTAGAACAAGCAATCTAAAGCTTACAGAATTCTTCTTATGGAGCCAGACATTCCTCTTGTTTTCCCTGGGTTGTTTTTTGCTCACAGCATGTTACATCCTGAATCATCCAGAATAGGAGAGAAGGTCAAAGATTTCCATGTGAAATCAACTAACTGTGTTATTTTAATATAAGCATTGGACTACAGAAACATGCCAGATTAAATGGTAGTTATTCGTACTGATTGATCACACTTCATCCTGTAGGTAATCTCACTATCCATTTCTTGTCTGACCTTTCCTTACTTAATCATTTGTGTACAAAACAGTCAGAATCCTTTGAACTAATGCCTCAAATTATTTTTTCTAGATTTGTGGCCAAAAAACAAGCTTCCTTCTTTATAAGCACTTTAATAGTCTTCAGATAAACTGTGAATTTGTATGTCAGAAATGTCAAATAAATTTGACTCACCTTTATTTTATCTCCTATATTTTGAGCTCTAGAAAGTAAGACAGCATAAGAATTTGTCATCAGATAGAAATTGATTGTTGCAACCAGTTACTCACTCAATTAACAAGTGTCCTTATTAGATGCTATGGAGTCTGAAAGTGTTCTAAAATTAGCTAGGATATATTTTGGCAGAAAAAAATCATTGCATTTTATAGGAAGAACCAGAAGATTTTTAACCCTTCTGGCCTAGTGGGACCTTGCCCCTGAGAGAAATAGGGATACATACAGAAAAAAAATCTGTGAAACCTAAGGCTTTGCAAGGATCTGTGCTTTCTTTGTTTCTCAGAAGTCTATGAAGTTGCAGACCTCTGTGCTGATTTTAACCTCTCATTTGTTTCCCTTAGCAACACAACTTTTTGTCTTCATGGTGGAAGTTAGTTTTATCAATGATGTAATAGATTGCAAGTATCTTCTTTTTTTCAGTATTTTAGTTGACTCATCGAAGAACAAATTGTATAAAAACAGCTCTTTCTTGTAGTTCTGTCCTCTTCTGGGTTACTGTGCACTGGTGCAATTTTCTTGGGGGATTGTTGTGGATTTCCCAAAGGAAGGAAATGGCACTGTTTTTCTGCATCATGTCTAGAACATCCTTTTAATGGGTCACTGAAAAGATGCTGTTCTGTGTTGCATAAGTATATTTCACTGACTGCCTAAGAAAGCTTTTGCTTGTAATCCAAGACACTCTACCTAAACCTCTACCTAAACTTTCAACCTCTATGGTTGATATTTATCCATTATGTTAAAAATGGTTTTTTTCTGAAACTGAATGGTGTCACTAAAGAAAGGAGAAGGGAGAGGGATTGTGTTTCGTTTTAACACAGGAACCCACGAGAGAAAGAACTGTCGGTTCACAAATGCAGGTTTGAATGTTCAATATTTCCAGTCCATTTTTCAGGACATTCTCTTAGGAGTCACTAATATCTTTGTAGACAGAGCGTATTAATAAATCTGGTAGCAAGCCATCATCTATGTGTACAGATCAAACTCACAGGGTTGTGTTGTAGTAGCACAACCATCTAGATGTTAATTTCAAAACAGCCTGCATAAAAATGAATGTTGACAGTCAGAGGTCTCCTCTGTGCTTTGGAACAATAGGAGAGAGAAGCCTGTAGGTTCTGCATTCACATACCCTGTAGGGAGCAAAAGTCAGGTTCTTGCACGTGCCATGTTGGACTTTATCTGCATATTGTAGTGGTTTATCAGAGTCTTAGCAGACCCAGTAGCAATCTAATTTTATTAAATAGCTTCTTGATGCAGTAATGTTTGTATCTGTGCCAAGAGGAATGCTGTCCTTAGAAAACAGGTAGTCAATGATATTTAATAACTAGACTGACTAATTGCAGTAGTCCAAATATTTGCAGAACAGCTATAACAGTCTTCAGACAATTATTTCAAACTTTGTTTTGAAGAGGGAAAACAGACTCTTGTGTCACCCATTCTTTTTTTAGCTGAAAATAAAGTTCAGTTTTGTGATGCAAGGTACAGCTCTGAGTGGCCTAAGCATATATGCAAGGCTTGGGTTTGGCAGACTTATGCATGGAGGGCTTCCCTGCCCATGATTTCTCCCTCTCAGCACCCAAGCAGGTGAAGGTGCTACTGTCTATCCTCCACTGACACAGTTTGCAGAGAGAACTCTGGGCAGTGTGCTGGGACATGGGACACACTGGTCCTTCACCAGTGAGGAAGAAGAAATGTTCTTGACCCGCATCTAGGAGAGATGGTTGTACAGCTCAGCAGCTGCTTCTGGGAGTTAGTGGAGCTTGGGAGGAGGTCTTGGAACTGCTGTTTAAATGGACCTGTGGAGCTAAGGAGCAGTGTCAAACTATGAACTGTTACTGAGATGGGCTTTTCTAGAGCTGAGCCCAGTAGTAGCTATAAAGAGCAACTTCTCCTTTGAAAGGCACAGAGTTTTCAGGAACTGGCTCCTCGCAGTGATTCCTTTCATTGAAAGGCCATTCTGTTGAGTTTTGTTGATTGGGTATTTCCTCTGCACAAGAGGATGATCCTGCCATGACATTCAGTGCTTTGTTGGGTTTTTTTTCCAGAAGAGACTACTTGCTATACCAGCTGAATCACTTGCTGTAATGATGAATGCTTGTTACAAAAAGCATGTTGACAGATGAACATGCTGTTTCTTTTTGGAGAGAACCAACAGAAAGCAGTTTGCTATTTAGGCTGGTATTTAGCATATTTATATATCAAACCTAAGAGTGTGTGTATAAATGATTATGTGCTGTGCCAATACATGGCCTGGCATTTCAAAAAGAGCTGAATGAATGCCTGTATTTCTAACCTGTTTTTCACCAAATTCACTTGAGTATCCATTTCCAAGTACAGCATTTTAAGTATCTGCTTCATGGGTGACTTACTGGCATGAAATGGTCCTTTACCTTCATCTGGCAATCACTGGTGTGACCTTTTTAAAGTTTGCTGAGACAACTTAGTTCCATTATGGGTAATTGAAAGGTGTTATTTGCACTTGCTAATTTTGCTATTTTAATGAGGACTGACCTCCTTATGGTTTGAGATGCATCTTTATTCTAGGATTCTGTAATCATCACACTTCCTAGTATAGTAACATGAAGTATGATTGTGTTAACTTCTCATGGCAACATTAAAGTAAGCTTTTTCTTGCCATGGGATGGCTGCAGAACAGTTCTCTCAAGAGTAGTTTCAAAAAGTAGAACTATACCACATTTTAGCTTCTATATTAGCAAATATTTCTAGATATACGTTAAGAATCCTGATCCCAATGGAGTGAAGTGAATGATTTTGGTGGAAACCTCATCTAGGCTTTACATTCCGCAAAAATAGCCAACAGAAGGATGAGTATTTCTGGAATAATCTACTATTAAAAATATTCAGAGAATAAATCATTGCATAGATTATTTTTAACCTAATCTTTGAATGAAGAAAGTGCTTTGGAAAGTTTTGCCAGTGATCTCTTTAATGAAGACTTTTTTCGTAAGACCAATAGCCAAAATATTGATACACATTGCTGACAGCAGTGAAGTCAGCATTATGATTCATTTCCTTGAAATTTAAAAATGTGTTACAAAGAGGAAACTAATGTTTCAAAGTAACTAATGTTACAAAGTGAAAACTATATCTTTAACTAATATTTATGGAAGTTACTCAGTACTTGTTTAAAAATCCAAAAAGCTTGTTCAACATTTTAATACTGAAGAACTGAAGAGGGGAAGGCAGCCTCCAGATGCTGACAAGGAGTTGAAATTCAATGCTTGCTCTCTGCAGTCAGGTTCTGGGAGGTCCTGACGCCCTGAGCTTCTCTTTGTGTCCTCTCCGGAGAGCTGGAGCAGCACAGCTCCCACTGGGGTGCCACAGTCCCTGCAGGCATCCTTGGGCAGAGCATGGTCCTGCTTGGCGTCCCTGGCTTGGCTGGGACAGTCATGTCCCACAGCCAGGTTCTGTCAGGAAGGACCTGTCAGGGTCTGTCCCAGCAAGGCACAGAGACACGCTCCTTGTGCCGGGGCTGTCCCTGGCTGGCGGGGGCTGGAGGCATTGCAAACCCCAGCTGCGGAGCTCCCACGGCGCTGCAGCCGCCACAGCCTCGCTGTGCAGCCAGGGGTGTCACCTCATGGGTGTCACACCGCGCTTCTGCACCGGGGAAGGTCAGCAGGGCCGTGCCCGTCGGGCTCTGAGCACAGCCAGGGTGCCTCCTTTGTCCTCGTCCAGCCGGCCTGGCAACTGTTTGAAATGCCAGCACGCAGCAAGCTCTGAGGGCGCTGCAGAATTTGTGGTGAATTGTGATATTGCAGCTCTCAGAAGGGTTTGTTTGTGCATTCCCCAGATCTCACACCACCTCTGTCTTGGTACTTGATATGCTTATTCTATCCTCATGTACTACTCTTGACATACACTTCCACTTAAAATTGCTCTCTCTGCTTCTCATTTCCCTGGTATCATGCTTGTTAGCCTGAACAGAAGGAATCACTTTCAATGCCATTTAAAATGCTCTTTTTCTGAGTTCGCTCTGTTTTCTTTTGGCTGAATGGCTTTGATTTAATAAATCTGGATTTTTCAAGGATTAATACATACGATTATAAGATGGGACAGATAGGAAAATGAATACTTGTTGAGGAGGAAATGGGATTTGGTGAGAAGTGCTATTCCCAATGAGATCAAGAAAAGTTTCTTAACCATTGAATCGATGTTAGATTATTATGTTCTGGTAATGACTATCAGAACACTCTTAATTAAAAAAAAAACTTAATTTGAATGCTAAATGTCCTGACATTTCTCCTCAGACAAACATTACCCAGGTCCATCTAAATTAACTGGAATGCCTGAAATCGTAAAGTAGAAAAATGCATCTTTACTCTTAGAATTTTGAGCACTTTAGGGTCTAATAGACTAAGACAGCTCCAAGCTAGCATTGGTATTTATCCCCTGTGGTTGAGGTTGGAGTGTAGTTCACTGTATTAGAATACGTATTTTGTATATTTGAGTATAATTAGTTTCAACTATACAGAGAGATTTGGTATTTGAATTTATCTTTACTCTTGTAAAGTGAAATATATTTCTGGAAAAGTCACTTGCCAGAACTGGACAATTTTTGTAGCAACTATATGAGCTCTTAGGGTGCCCTTTCAAAGCCAGCTCATATCAATCTAGGACAGCACTGCCTCAGAAAGTGACAAATCTCTCTGCTTTGCTGGTTTCATGGTTCTGCCTGCTCCTTTGCATTTTGATTTTGAGAAGGAAGTAAAAGTCTGTTTAATTTTAATTTGCATCTGCTACAACTTGCCTTGAAGCCAGTGGAGGCAACAAATTGAGAGTAGAAAGAAGGATGGTGAGGGTGAGGGGAGCCCCTTGGCAGTGTCGTGCCCTTCCACCCGCTGAAGGTGACTGTGAAGCTGTGCCACGAGGAGCATTATGCACAGAGGCATTCCAGGCAGCTGGCAGACATGCCTCTGGTGGTGTTTTTAGTAAAGCTTAACTCTCAGCATTTTAATCATTCATAATTCTGCCAGTGTGTCCACGTGTTAAGGATAATATACTGGAGTGCAGTCATAAGTCAGCCCACATTCTTTATAGGATTTCTTTATTCTTAAGTTACACTGCCACCTGTAATAGTGAATATATTTGAATCTTATACGATATTTTTGTAAAAGGGATACAAATTCATCTTAGTACTTCTTCTTTATTTACAGTGTCTCGGTTTTAGTGTGTTCCTGAAACTAAATTTTAAAAGCCTTTAAAAGCCTGTTTCTTTATATATTTGCAAGCATTCTTCTGCTAAGCTCTTGCACTGTGACATGTCATATGTTTTTTGCAGAGCTTCTTCATCCTTTCCAGGCTCTGACACAATTTTGAGGAAGTGTGAGTTTCTGCTATTACCAGATGTCTCCTCTTTAAAATACCTGGTATTACACTTTAAAAAATTATTATAACTAATGCTTCTTTAGGTTAAAAGTTCATTGAATTATGTTTTTAACTTTGATATTATTAGAGCCAGTCAAGTTGAGAAATATTTGCAAGTAAAGGGTTCCATAATGTCTTCCTGTGGCATTTCCAAAGAGATTTTGATGGGGGAATACCTTAGGCTTCTTTAACAAAGACCTTTTTGGGAGTACTGGCCCCCAAAAAATGAAACCAAACCCCTAATTAGTGGCTGTTGTGTTTGCCACTTGCTGCACTAACTTTTTTGCACTTGCCTACCAGCTAGATCAAAAGGTCTCCAAGGAGTGGTAACAGCTGAAAGAAGCATTTGATCCATATCCACGTCTTCAGTGGGAAGCATCTCATGAGCATTGTCCTAAATGTCCATTTCCTCT
Source organism: Promerops cafer (assembly GCA_013398275.1). Lineage (NCBI taxonomy): Eukaryota > Metazoa > Chordata > Aves > Passeriformes > Nectariniidae > Promerops > Promerops cafer. The sequence continues at coordinate 1,402,932 of VZSE01009562.1, forward strand.
CTAGGCTTCGCTGAAGGACTGTTAAGGGAGAAAGCTTTGGAAAGCAGAATGAAAAACTGCTACAGATAGGCTCTCTTGCCAGAAGCTGCTAAATGAAATAAGAAATTGGAGAGAAATACATTTCTGCACCTTTAGTTTTTAACAGTTTTTTTTTATATACAGGAGTGACTAGAACATTTTGCAGTTTGTTACACTTGGAGGCATACTTTAGACCAAATCCATTCTTCCATTCAAGTATTTTAGCTGTCCCAGATGCTTCTAGAGGAAATAAAATAAAAAATTCACAAGTGGTGGATAAGTGAAAGGATAAATATTTGTAAAATACATGTTTTTTATGTCCTTTTTTGGTTGGTAGGTTGGTTTGCTTTTTGGTTTTTGTTCCTGAGTTCCACAAAGCATATGAATGCAGAGTCTCTCATTGAAGTTTTTATTTCTGCTTAGTATCTGGGCTGCAGGGCCAGAAGTCTGATACAAACTCTGCTCTGGCCAAGCTTTTAGCTCTCTCCTTTCACAGCCTTCCACATCCACAGGGCTCCAGTGAAGAAGGGTTTCAGGTGGAAGAAGCCCTGAAGCAGAATGTTTCTTGGAGTAGGCTAAAGCAAAAATATTTCGTTATTGTTGTCCCATGGGGCCTTTCTACAGTTTGTGAACAGGCAGTGAACAGGCTCTCCTGCCAAGCTGATCATTTACACCAGAGCTCCATGCACATAAAATTAAATTTTTTAGAGAACAGTTTTTATTAGCACTGCAACCACAACTAAGGTTGTTTTCTCAGCTATATAAGCCTTGCTCATTTTTTTTTGGTTACAAATTCTACAAGCAGCTTGAATACCTTAATTAGCAAAGATTATTGAAATTGAATTGCACTAATGGTTAAAATTAAGGACTGATCGAATAGATAGTGTTGCTTTTTGGGAGAAAAATGAGGAAGACACAAACACAAAAATCGATACTTGAGAAACACAGCCATCTAAAAACACTTTAGAGTTGTTTTCTTTAACGCAGAGTCCTCTGGCATCTAGAGAGAGGTGTGCTGAGAAAATATCTTTGCTGAACCCACTTTATGCTTTTACAAAAGCATAAGCATGTTTATTGCAACATATAAAGAGCCATCAACATGCGGGATCAAATCTGTTTAGACTGAGCACACCAAAGTGAAAAAACACATTAGAAACTTAATTTTCACATTTCTGGTGTAGTTTTAAGTATTTCATTCCTCTCTGAGAGTTGGGTTTTCTGGTTTTGGTTTAGTTTCCTTTCAGGTTTTTTTTTTTTTGGTGACCACAGCAGCTACATTTTTCTCTTTACTTGTTCAAAGCTGTGCAAGGAGGAATTTTTATTAGTTAACTCATCAGAGTTGATTGTATTTTGAGTGTTGAAATCAGCAAGCTGTGCAGGTGGAACATATGGTGTTTGGAGTATTTTTCTGCTTTATATTACTGATACAAATTTGTGTGTGAAGTTTTATTTCTCATCTTAGACTTAGAAAATAAAGATACCAGGTTCATACCTTTTATTAATATGTTTGTTAAAACATAGGCTCATGGAAGCACAGATTCTGTGATTAGTCCTCAATCTTCTGTGTTTTTCACTTAATACTTGAAAGTTAGGGGGTTTTTAAGTTGCTATAAAAATTGTAAAAATATTTTATTGCTTTCAGATCCACTGAAATTTGAACAGGTACAAGTAGTCCACAACTGCACTGTAAGCCCTTATGCATTCCCAATTTAAATTCTAGACACCTGCTAAGTTTTAAATTATTGTTAAATGTGTAAGTACTGTGCCACCAAAGTAATGAGTGGGTGCTGGCATGCAAAGTTAAGTGACATTTGAATATATTTTTAATCTGAGTGACTTATTTTTTCCAGCACACGACCACACTCAGCATATCTATATTCCCGTTTCCCTTGGGCTATTAAACCCTGAGACATCTGGTGGCAAATACTGAGCTCAGGATTGATACTGCCCTTTTCAGTCAGATGGAGACTTTGGAGGAAAAGAGCAATCTCCTTGGTTTTCAGGCAGACAACAGCATGGAGCAACCATTCACTGTCAGCTCATTGGTATGTATTACAGAGAAATGTTTCAGTGGCTGAGCAACTTCTCTTTCAGTCAGGAAAACTTTCAAGAGAGCTGTTTAGCAGTGGTGGCTCTCAGCTCCATGGGCCTCTTCCTGCATGCTGCCACGTTCCTCCCGTGTTCTGCCTGACGGTTTTGTTGGAATTTATTGTATTTCTGTACGTGCGATTTATGGAGCCTCAGCAATCAGGTTTTTAAGAAGTTGAAATGAGCATTTCGAATAGAAAGAGTAAAAAATTTCACCAAAGTAAGAGGAAACAACTTGCAGTAGCCATTTATTTATTTATTTATTTATTTATTTATTTATTTATTTATTTATTTATTAACAGGAAGGTAATGACCATAATAAACAGCTGTGGTTCTTCTTCAGTAATTAGTTCAAACTTCTTAGTCTTTAATTGCCTCATTTAAAACTGGAAATGAAGATTTGAAATGAATTGTTGACTGACCAGAGGAGCTTATTGCTCTTTGTTTCCTGAACTTTTTCTAGCAGTCAAATGCTATACATCATGTAGTAGGAGTCTGAGTATTCAGGACATCCATCAAATAATTTCAGTAACTTAAGACAGGACCTTGTAGTATTTGTGTGTGAGGGCTTTTAAAGAGGACACACTTTATATTGCCTTTGGTAATTTCTACAGCAATTTACTTAAATTTTTTTGTCCTACAGGTATTTTCCTAATTTTATCCTTTTTTTGTTATTTTCTGAGGCAATAAGATCACTTTTCTTTTTGATCACAATTTACTTGCAATTGAGAAATATGTTGGAATGTTTCAGCTGTGGCTAGAGGTGGGGAAACCAACGCCTATTTTCAGAAAAAAACTAGCTGAAGATTTCCCTTGAGCTTCTTGACTGAGACCACTTACTGAAAGTGAAACGGAATATTCTCTTTGCTAACCAGACTGTTCTTTTTCAGAAAAAGCTCGTAGCTATTCCTGATCACACAGACATCTCTGTGACCCCAGAGGAGAGAGTACGTGCCTTAAGCAAGCTCGGCAGCAATATCACCATCAATGAGGACATCACTCCGCGGCGTTACTTCAGATCTGGAGTAGAGATGGAGCGGATGGCATCGGTGTACATGGAGGAGGGAAACCTGGAGAACGCTTTTGTGTTTTATAATAAGTTCATAACGTAAGAAACCATCACAGCTTATGATTCTGAGTAAACTGAAATGGAGAGCTGCACTGAGAACCCCTTTAGATAAGGAGAAACTTGTTTAACATGTTCTTGCAGAACAGCTTTGTTCTCTGGAGATCTTTTACACTGAGCATGGGCTTTGTTAAAACTTCCTCTCACCTTTTCATATGGTTGTCCTATCCATGTGTGAACTGCCAGGCATGAATTAACCTAATTTACAGAGGTTTGACTTTACTCTGCCAGGCCATACCATAAGCACTGTTGCCCCCAAATTATTCTTTATATGTCAGCATGTTGGTTAAATACAATCTTTGTCTTTAAAAGCAATATTTAAATAAGATTTCTGAGCCTTTAGTAGTTATGTCCTATGAACATCTGCTGATCTTAAGGATGGCAGTATTGTGCAACACTTAAAAAGCATGAGAAAAATTTTTTCTTGCTTCCTTTTTACTTTTTTTTTTCCCCAAAAGGATTAAGTATAATTAATTGTTTCTTACAGGAATAAATGCAAAGTCTACAATGTATGTTCATTGTATGATTATTCTCCTCACTACAAAAGAACAAGTCTGGCCAGCTTTCATTACAACTCTCAAAATAGACAGCTGAAAAATATATCACTGGCAGATTTAAACTTTTAACCTAGCTAGTTTTGCTGTAGGATTGATTGATTTGTTTTATTACTTCTGAAAGGTGGGGGTTTTTTTTAATGTGCATATTTTAAAAGTTTTGTGAAGGAGACATCCTTCCTCCCTCCTTATTTTCCTCATACTCTGAAAACTAGACCAAACCTCTCTTAGCCAGCCGGTTTTTTAAATGTATTTATCTCTATAAAACAAGAGTCTGGAGGTGAATATTGTGCAAATTGCTGAAAGAATGATAGCAGCTGTGCATTACAAACTCTTTGCAGCTGAGTGTTTTATAATTTATCTCTTGAGTAGGTTAAAAATTCTGCAGTTAGCTGTGCAGCTTGGTCTGGTAAAAATACCTTCTTTAATGATAGTCAGTGCTGCATTCTTGTCTTCCATTGAAGAGTCAGCATTTTGGCTAAGAACAGATAGAGAGAGTAGAAATAGGATTTACTAACACTGACTGGAGTGGAGGGTGTTTTTTAGGGATATTTTTAGATGCTGGCTGCTAGTTAGCCCTTTTTTTCTTAACCTAACCCAGTACTAATGGAAACTAAAATATATCAGATGTGGAAAATAATCTCCTGTCCTTATTCTGTGTGTTCCATACAGGTCCATACCGTAATGTGTTAGTTTAAACATGTGTGTAGAACCCTGGTCCAAGTCATCTGGAATTCAGTGTTTAACAGTTATGTGAAACTGATTTTTCTGCCAACGTGAAAACTATTATGGCTATTTCTCTGACTACTAAGGCAAACACATGCGTGTTTAATTTTCTAGGTTGTTTGTAGAAAAGCTGCCCAGTCACCGAGACTATCACCAGTGTGCAGTACCAGAAAAACAAGATATTATTAAGGTAGAGTTATGGTTTCCTGGTCTTTATGAAATATTTTGCTCAGAACCTCTTTGTTTTTCCCAGCATATGTAGGCCATGGCTTCTTTTTCCCCAGAACACCCATAGCCCACAGCAGCCATTGCAGCTTCAATTTCTGATACTTTTCTCCACTACTCATACATGTTTTATTTTGGAAATTAAATTATTTATCTAGAACGTGAATGAGAATGATCTCTGAGTAAGTTGGCAGGTTGCTGGGTGCTCAGGGTACATCTATTTCTGAAAGTTTACATATTAAAAATGCACATGTTAACAGTACTTAGTTTGATTCTGGTCCCAATTATGCGAATGGATAATGGTCCAAACCGACTATTGCAAACGGAAGGAGAAATGTGTGGCATTACTGATGCCTGTGCAGTATTTGCTTACTCTGCTAAATAAGTCAAGTGTATTTTTTTCTTTCTTTATTACCAAATATGTATTTACTTAGTTTTTACCAGATTTTTCCCTCCACTTCTATACAAAATAGTTTTACTTTTGTTTTTTTCCCCTCTAGAAAATAAATCCTAAATAAATTCTAAGTGTAGCCTTGTAGTGAACTTAAAACAGCTGGAACTGCCCAGTGAGAATTGCTAGTAGGACCATGAGTGTCTCTTGCTCCCTGCCCCCATATTTGCTTGCTTTCTTTGCTGTTAAACTGAATTCTTTACTCAAAACCAAACACTTCATGCCGATGTTCCGACTGTGGTCCACCACGAAGGAGAACATCCCTACTGAGAAAGGGCATCAAACATTGCTTTCTCTTATGGCACTCAGTAAGATTAAGCACATGGTCTCTTTCCCTCCCTTGCCTACAGCCTCTGAATTATTTTGTAGTATCCTTCACATGAGTAGAAAGCATGGGTTATTGGGTTTTTTAAATAAGAAATATTGTTTTGCCAGGTCTGTGACAGAAAGCTACAGGTATAACTATCTCTACAAGAAAAGGGTTTGGTTTTTTTTCCCCACTTGGAAATGGGCATATTCAGACATATTTCTGACTGGGAAGTTTCAGAGAAAAATGCAGTGATCCTACCTGAAACTCTCTAAGTTGGCCTTAGCGTTTTTTTTACGGATTACATCTACAACAAAAACATTAGTCATCACACATCTATTAAACAAGACAGAGATAACAGACTCCTAGTAAAAGGACTAATCTTTCCTTGAGATAAGAAGTAGCCATGTCACACCTTTCACTAATTTAAACCAATATATCTTTATTGAAACCAATGTACTATAAAAGTTTCATAAACTGATGATTTTGTGTGTATTTCCTCTTTTGCTTTTTTTTCCTGTGAGAAGAGCAGGTTGGTTTTCTGGTTTGTGTTTTTAAAAAATCTGTGTTACAGCTGAATTTTTTTTCCAGGTGGCTCTTTTTAAAAGTGAAAAGTAAACTTACTTATCTTTTTCCCCCATCCCACCTCAAAGAAATTGAAGGAGGTTGCATTTCCACGGACAGACGAATTGAAAAGAGACCTTTTAAAAAAATATAACTTAGAATATCAAGAATACATGCAACACAAAGTAAGTTTTATATGATTATTAAATGTTGACATGAATATTTTTCTGTCATATAAAACTCAAAAATTAAGCAGTAAAATACCAGTTTTACAAGAACCTAATAATTTCCTGAGCTGCTTAGGAATGACGTTTCATTTCTTCTTCAGAATCAGCAGGTCATTTAAAAATAAGTAATGCAAATGTGTGCTAGGAAATACATGTGCTGCCATATTTACTTAATAACTGTCTACAAAGATCCAGATATGTTTTTGGTATGCTCTGATTCTGCCTTATAAAGAAAATGAAATGTCAATAAGTGGAAAAGATTCCTTGGCTCCAAATGTGCACTAATTTGAATTGAGGTTGAAGCCACGGAAAACAGGATCTATAGCTTAAAAACTTGTCTTGGAAAAAGCATCCAAGAAACATCATTTTTGCTCCCTTCATCAATGCTATGTTTTCCATCCTACCTTTGGAGATATAGTTGTATTTTCCAGTTCAGTAACCAGGTTCCAAAAGACTTCATTTTTAATGACAGGATTTTATGGTTTTATTGAACTGTTAGATTGCTCCTTTCCTTTCATTTTTTGTAGCATTTTTTGGTATTCTGAGAATGGCACTATGTTGTGTATGTTTCAGAACAAATGTAAAACTGAATTTCTGAAGAAATTAGAGCACCAAAAGCTGATAGAGGCAGAGAAGAAACGAATCGCACATATGCGGCAGCAGCAGCTCGAGTCGGAGCAGTTTCAATTCTTTGAGGATCAACTTAAGAAGCAAGAACTAGCTCGAGATCAGAAGATCAAAGAGAGTGTGGTTATGTCTGAACAGATAGATGGAAGTATGCTGTCTTGTATTTCTGTACCAGAGAACAGTTCCTTATCTGCAGCGCTGCTGGAGAAGAAAGAGAGGAGCGGCACCTCTGGCTGTGCTGGACATTCGCCGCCAGTGGAACGGGTCTTAAAGCCAGCAGCTACCCTAAGTGCTGTTCAGAGTAAGCACAGACATTTCTTTTTTCCCCTGTTTTATTTTCTCTACCTGCATATCTTTATTCGCTGTGAGGCTGTCCATACTGAAATAACCATAAAGAGGTTTGTGCAAACACAGCAGTTCCTTATAGGCTCTCCATTTTAAGAGGGAGAGTTGCACAGTTTCATTTTCTGGTTGAGTACCAATGGATGGATATAGAGATTTAGTGTTCTGTTAATTGATGTCTGAATCCTGCCATGGACTTCAAGGGAACAGAAACAGAGCCTGCAATGGTTCCCCCTGTAAAGATCTGGCCTGGGGGATGGTCCCAGCTCACTGTCACCTCAGGGACAGGCTAGTGAGTGTATCTTGTGGGCTGGTGACTTCAATTTAGATGAAGTGCTTGTAGATTTATTCTCATTAGAAGTCTATGATGTGGTAAGGATAATTCTTCCACTTGTAGTAATATAGTATAATATACTGTGTTTATTTTCTTATTTTAGGGGTCTTCATTTTACTAGCTGTTAGCTGTAAATGCCTTTTTATCTCTCTTTCTCTTTTTTTTTTTTTTTTTTTATTCTTGGTTAGCTCAATTGGCCGAAGCACTCAGAGGTGTCATTTTGCCCAGGGATCTCTGTCACAAATTTCTGCTGCTGGCAGAGGCAAATACAGTAAGAGGAATAGAGACATGTGGAATTCTCTGTGGAAAACTGGTACAGTTTAACCCTCACATTTGTATGGGGAAGACATATTTGATAGTGCTGTATTATCCTGTTATGTATTGATCTCAGAGAAAAAGCAGATATTAATGGTTAACCTTCCATGTAATGCATTTCATATTATAGCCTGAGTGGTCACTTCAGCACTGTGGGCTTGCTTTAATGGGGAACATCTGCTCAAAGTGTGCTGCTATTGTTATAAAGCCTAGCGAGTTTTTCAGCATGCTGTACAATACAGGCTTTTTCGAGTACTTTCTCTGGCATTCATCTAAGGTAGGTGAGGTTTAGTTACAGGACAATGAAATATAAAGACTGCCAGAATCCACTGGAGTCATCAAATTAATAATGGCACGACAAAACAGAAACCCCCCCATCAAGCTGTAGAACATCTGATTTTCAGGCTGGTTTTTTTCCTTTGACCTAGATAATGCTTAATGTCCTTTGAGAACAGGGAAAGATGTCATGGCTGATGCTGACACAAAGAATTTTAAAGATGATCCCAAGTGTATTTGAATTGCATGAAGAGAATGAATAGCAATATTAGTCTTGTTGCAAGTTTCACAGAAAATCATGATAGTTTTCTCAAAACTCTTTTATGTGTTTTTAATTATTTCAAAGGACAGTCTTTTCACACTGATCTCTGAGAACATTTCAATACAACAGTTCAGTGTTGTGACTAATACTACCCTGTATGTTTTCATGAGAAAATGCTAAGGCATATTTTTAGGTACAGTATGTTGGTAGAGCTGCACTGCAATCAGTGGGGCTGCACTGTTTTGTTTTAGCTGACAGGCTGACATCTTTCAGATTTTGATTCGGCATTTATTCCTTAGCTAGTCTGTTCCACCCTAAGTCAATGTTTGTTTTGCAGACTCATAATGAATTTACTATTACACACGTAATAGTGCCAAAGCAAACTGCGGGACCAGACTACTGTGACATGGAGAACGTGGAAGAATTATTTGGTATTCAGGATCAGTATGATCTCCTCACTCTGGGTTGGATCCATGTACGTATGAGTCATAGATTCTGGTTTTCCTATATTGGCTCTACATACTATGTGGGGAAAAAAGAGAAATAAACAAAAGAAACAACAAGAATAATACAAATTTGCTTACTTAATTCAAATTGTAGTGATGTAAATAAGCACTCCTGTTCTCCACAGAGAACTCCTTAATGCAATTGAGGCATCCTGTTGACACAATGGGCCTTCTTTTGCTGGTGCAACTTTTTTTAAATGTTGATTTAAGGGTGTTTTATTACTTTCTAATGCCATATTCAGAAATCACAGAGGGGAGTACTGTGCTGTTTAAACCTTATATTAACTTTTCTCTTAGGGATTTTGGACAATTAAGTCATTTCCATTTGTGCTGTGCTTCTTCATTCCATGTTTTCCTCCCCATGATCAGAAAATTGCTTGTATATCTGATTGTGAACATGCCTCTATGAATCTCATCCTGAAAAGCCTTCTTTTCTCCAGGCTGAACAATATAGACCAATATAGAACAATATAGAATCTGGGCTAAGAAGAACTTTAGAAACCAGCCTGCTGAAGTACTGATACTTTCACATGTAACAAATTATTTTTCCTTCTTGAATGTGTGTTGACCTTGATCTGTAAGAAATATTTCATGATGTGGAGTTTTCCCTTTCTTTTTGTAGACACATCCAACACAAACCGCATTCTTATCCAGTGTTGATCTTCATACTCATTGTTCTTATCAGCTAATGTTGCCAGAGGCCATTGCAATTGTTTGTTCACCAAAGCATAATGAGTAAGTTCTGATTTTTTAAGTAATATTTTGGTATTTTTCCCTGCTTCTTGTCATAAAATTTGATCAAATGCAAAGGGTACATGTCAACTCAGATGAAGGGCGTGAACATGTATTGTGACTTTGTTTTCTGTAAGTTGCCTAGACTTGCATTTCTGTCAGTCTCTATGCACAGTATTGTTTCTGGCTTCTCTCTCCTCCTCCTTTCACAGACCCAGGTTTTTAAATCAATTTTTTTATATATTCTGCTCAACAAAGTAATAATTACAGGAGCTATTCTTCTGGAGTACCCATTGCCAATGCCCTACCACAGATCTGTCTTCATTCTGTCTTCTTAAGGAAGTGGAGGGAGGTTAGGCTTATTTCTCTAGAATGATATGAAAATTGCAGTTTGCAAATCAGAAGGGTAAAAATCTCTTTTTTGATAATAAGGATCTATTTTTGTATTTCATAAATTACAAACTATGTATCTGGAAAAAACTAGAATAGTGCAAATATTAATGTGGTTTGTAATGGAACAGGTTTCCCAGAGATGTCATGAAGTCTACATCCTTGGAGATATGCAAAACCTGACTGGACATGGTCCTGGCAACCTGCTCAAGGTGATTCTGCCAGAGCAGGGGGATTGGACCAAGACAGTCTTCAGAAGTTCCTTCCAACCTCAACAAATTTGTGATTCTCCTTTGGTGTGCCTGGCATTTCAGGGAGCCAGGGCTAACCCCACTGTTTACAGTGTGCATTTCTTCAGCTTTTCCTTCTGGCCTTCTGCAAATAGATGTGAATCCTGTCCTGGCTGCCTAACTTCCTAAATGGGCCCTTCAGGTAGCAGAGCTGTGAACAGAGATTGAGAGGCAAGGGCACAAGCACTAGGCTTTCTAACCCTGAGCATGCCTGCACACCTTTCCAAATTTCTGCTCTTAGGAACCTCTCTCACAGCTGATGCTGATACCCTGTAACCAACTCTAACCTGTAGCTTTTATGTTGTCAGGTGCTGCCCTGTAGTTAATAGGTATCAATCTTCTTTACAAAAGGATGGCTTTGTAACATTTTGTTCAATACCTAAAGAGTTCCAGCAGTGTATTTTCTAATGCTTTGTGTTAGGTGATTACCTAGAAGAGTGGAGAGCATGTACTCCTACTACTCTTTTACACAGCTGGTTTAAAGGCTTTTCTCTTGTAAGTTGCCCTGGGTGAAATGCAATCCAGAACACGTAAGTTTCTGGTTTGCATCTGTTCCTGTGTGAGCCAGCCTTACCCCTCAGTGGCCTAACCTGCCTAACAGGAACAGCACCAGTACTGTGATCCTTTTTCTCCCCTTCCCCTCATCATCTCTCTCTGCCTTTATGGGAATACAACTCCCCTGGATTTAAAATAGCTTTAAAAATCCAGCTCAGCCAGGGCTCCTGTGTATTGAAGGTCACCAAGCACCTTTCTGTTGTCCCTCTTTTAAGCTAAGCAATTTGTATGTGAAGCCTTGGATGTGTGCTATGGGAGCAGCATGTAACAGGAGTTTCATATTCTGCTTTTCAGCACTGGCATCTTCAGACTTACTAATGCTGGCATGCTAGAAGTCTCTGCTTGTAAAAAGAAGGGATTCCATCCACATACAAAGGACCCTAGGTTATTCAATGTAAGTATGTAATTCAGTTTTCACTATTCAAACTCCTGACCATGGTTCTGCTGCAGACAGAAACTTGAGGTTATATTTCTTAATAATTTTCCCCATTTTACTAATTCATTACCCTGAGTTCACTGACCAAGGTAAACAGCAGGAGACTACTTAAGCAGTCATTAGCAGCCATGAGGTGAGTGTTACAAGCTGCCATTCAAATGGTGGTTAACCAGAGGTAGTTACTATCACTCACCACTTTTACCTGCTTTCAGACAGAGCAAAACCCACATTTTCAAATGGGAGTTACTCTTGATCTCTTCAGTTTTTAAGCAATGAATCAGTTCATCTCTCCAATTTTAGTGTCTCAACAAAACATCCCAGCTGCTTAAAAGTGCAGCCATAAGTAGATTAAGCCCTATTTCCTTCATTGCCAAAAGTTTGCCCTGGCTTCTCTAAGCATTTCTCTGTAATTGCTGTATCTTTTGATGTTTTAATAGCATAATGATGTATGTATGGCTGAGCAGTACAGTCAGTCAGACCCAGCTAACACTGACATTTCTGATAAGAGCCTTTACCTTTGAATAATTAAGGGTTTGGGTTTTTTTAATGGGGTTCACTTCAAATATAGAAGCATTTCCTGTAGCTTAAAATAAAATGATCCAATACAGAGAAGTCATGCTGAGAGACATTGGAAATTACTGTGTTGTCAGCCTCTCTGAATGTCAGCATTAGTCCTCAAAAGAAGGAGAGGTTGGAGTTTTTTGTTTTGTTCTGTTCTTTCATCATTGAGTGTAGGGATAATGAGAAGGTAGTCCAGCTCTGAAAAAAGTTAAGATTTTTTGTTCCAGGTAGGCTCTTTTCAGTGGTCTTTTACAGATGTAGTTCATGGATGAAGTTACTGGTATTTTACTGAGATTTCTGAGAGTAATGGGTTGACTTCTTCTGCAGCCGTGTACCCATGTGGTTGGGAAAGACATAAAGATAATTGTGCTGGATCTGAGGTGATACGGATGAGCCACATCAATGTTACTCTACAAAAGGCCAAAACAGAAAAATGGATTCCTGTTTTTTCCTACATTTTCAGAAATTACTTTTATATTTATACATTTTAGATTGAATGGTTTGATATTTATTGCTCTAGCCTGTTTTGGAGTTATTTTGTCGCTCTGTCAAGATGGAGTTCAGTGGCATTAACCCTGAATCTGTAAACAAATCTCACCCATAAAACACAACAATAAAATGAACTTCAAACTACAGTAACTGTGTTGAAATAAGTAATGTTTCTTTTGTCACTTGTTCACGTTAATTGCCTTCTGAGAATTAGATATTTTCAACAGTGCTTGGCTTTTGTGACTTATGTACATCTCTTACAGCTTCAGTAAATTTAAGTTATATGTAGTAGAGGGAAATCGATCAGTTGAGGTGATTTTTTTTTTTCATCCTTTTCTCCAGTCCAACTTCTATAGTTCAAGTTTCAGCTATTAAGCAGAAAATATTTAGAAATATCCAAATCCTTTACCTGAGAGCTGATCCTCACCATTTTGGGACAGCAGGGATGCATCAGAGTCCCTTGCAGAAATGTGTCTTCTCCAGCAACCTGCCAGTAGAGACTTTAAATTGAAAGACACTTCTTATCCTGAAAAGGATTCCCTGGACCTATCTAGAGTTAGATAAAAAGATCTAGACAGAGTTAGAAGGAAGACCATACAAAGTTATTTGCTTTTACAAGAGTTTATTTAGTAACTGTTCCAAGAACCTGGATGACCTATACTTTAAATAATAATGTTAGTACAAAGAGGTTTGCAACATGTGCTAACAGTCAGAAGCTGGACAAGATCTGGAACCCTGGGGTTATGGAGACATGGTAAATAACAGGTGCTGTTGCAAAGACCTTACAGTTTGAAAGATAACAAGTAACAGGTAAGTAAGGTAAACTATTAAGTTGAGAGACGAAAATAGGTTAACAAAAATAAATAGCATCCTTTATCCTGAACTCTAATGAATACAGATTGCAGCAAGTTCCCTAGAAGTGACCTTTTCCAGGTCTGTCTCAGTGAATTCTTTATTCATATATATATATACTTCTAAGACAGTATTACTCGCTTCAGCTTCTATGCATATACTTCTAGCTGATGTGTTTAAGATTATAAATTGAATCAGAAAAATCACAGAAAAAGAAAATGGTCTAAATTATTTTAGCTGCTTTGAACACATTACTCCCCCCCTTAAAAAAAAAAGTTCTAAAAAGAAAGTATATTAAGCCAGCTTAATTACCGTTTCGATCTTGCTAGAAATCACAAAATAAAAATAATAGGCTGCACTCATCCTGAGGGCATACAATAGGAAAGTTGTATGTTTGACCTACTATTAGTGTTTAGATATGCTCCCAAAGGAATAGGTTTTATTTCTTTAAAGAAAACATAGGATTGTTGTGGTACACATCATACACCCCTGGGCCATGCACGTAAGAGATCAGCTTTTCCAGCATGACAGCTGTGAAGTAAGAATTGATGTGGGTAGATAATATTTCTGGATAGAGCAGATGCAAGGCAGCATGCCCATGCTCATCCTGATATTGAACAGATGCCGTGCTCCTTTGGTGCTGCCTAGAACTTTGTAAGAACTACGACTGGTTCTGTCTGCAGATTAAAATGTTTTCTGAGGCTAAACTTTGAGAACATGCAGCTTGACAGGTGAGCATCTTCTGGCATTGGTATCATCGAGCTACAGGTACCACCATTTCTGTTAAGCCCAGTACAGTGTAATAATAAATTCATGTCACAAGATGGAGCTTCAAGCCAGCTGTAATGGCATCTCCACACACACACGGCTTGGCTTTTGTTTTTGTTTTAAATAGGAGCAGCAGTTTCATAGCATATTTAAAATTTATTTTAAGAAATACACAGTATCCAATTAATTAGATTAATCACGATGAAGGATTTATGGAATGAAATTATAAGAATGTATTTCCCTGAATACATTCACACTATGGAGACATATAAAGAAAAAGCAATTTAAAAGCATTTGCGGTGAACAATGGATGGGCCAGCTTCATCATATTCCTGTTTGCTGATCCACATCTGCTGGAAAGTAGAGAGGGAAGCAAGAATAGAACCTCCAATCCAGACTGAGTACTTGCGTTCAGGAGGAGCAATGATCTGTTTGAGAAATAAAAGCATTAAATACAACTGTCTACTGGGAATAATATACATTTTTATACAAAAATACTAAAGCAGTGATATGTGATATTAACAAAAATACTGCATCTATGTGCTAGTGCTATCCATTGCTGCAGGCAGGAAAGTTTAGAATTTGTTATATAAATCTATACCCTCAAATTCTCTGTCTGACTCAGCCTCCTCAGTGACCCCTATCCTTGGTGCACTCGTGCACTCCTGGGCACATATGAGAAAAGGGGAGATAATTGCTCTGGAAACACATAGTGACAGTCCAGGTGGGCTTGAAAAAATCAATGACCTATGGAGCACTCCTTTTGACATAGCTGACAAAATGTTTGTAAAGCAAAGAACAGAAGATTTGAAGCAGCAGAATGAAGATTAGTTTGTCAGGGTCTCTTTCAAACTTGTAAGCCAAAGACAAAACCAGCATTTCCTCTCCCCCATGTCCATCAGACTAGAAGGGCTGAAGAAGCTCACATACAGCCCCAGAGGAAAAGTTATGCTTCTAGGTTCATGCTGTTCTTTGGCCACACCAGGACATTTGACAGAAATCAACATGAACAAGGAAATGAGAGAAGGCTCATGTTAAATATATGTTAGAAGCACTTTGTAAAGTGTTGCATGTTTCACTAGATCTTTGAGAGCTTTGTAAATGCCAGCTCACAGAGTCTACAAATGATTGCACCATACATACCTTGATCTTCATGGTGCTAGGAGCCAGAGCAGTTATCTCCTTCTGCATCCTGTCTGCAATACCCGGGTACATTGTGGTGCCTCCAGACAGCACGTTGTTGGCATAAAGATCCTTTCTGATGTCTATGTCACATTTCATGATGCTGTTGTAAGTGGTTTCATGAATGCCAGCAGACTCCATGCCTGGGGAAGGCACAGAAGAACACTGAGGAAGCAACTTCATACCAGAGACTTAAAATTCTTAATGCAGAATTGACACGCTGTTTAGTGACTCTTTGGAATACATCAGTCTCAGAGCTTTGGAAATCTGGAAAGTTATTCTGCAGTTGACTAAATTATTTGCTTAAGAATTCCTTGTTGTATAGCCCTCCTCTCCCCCTTACACACAACAACTCCTCCTTAAAAAGAAAGTTGAGGGTGTGGAATAGTAAAGTTTCCACTAGGCTTTTTCAGGCAATCTCAACTGTCCTAAGAATTCCTTATATGGTCTTGGAATAATTTTTTTTTTCTTTTCTTTTTTCTTTTCAAATTAAGTCAACTCAGAGAAAGAACAGTCAAAATATGTCCTAATACCTCTAGGTATGCAACTACTTTATCTCTGAGTTGAAATTCTGCCTATTGGCAGAACTGACACTGGATTTCTGTGTGACCTAGTTGCAAATCTGCCTTCATGGATGTTGATTAGCATGGCATCATCTTGGCTTTGCTTCGAAAAGGCGATGAACCATGGATTCAGAATTTGGCGCAGTCTTTTGGAAAAATAAAAGTAGGTCTTGCTGCCTGCCTGCCTGCCCCTCCCACCTCTTCCCACCTGGCAAGCACATTCAAACACACAAAATGGCACAGGCCCAATGCCAGAAGGCAGGAATAAACATTGTGGGTTTATTTTGGGAAAGCATTTTGGCTAATTGTTTAACATGAAGTTCTTCCCACCACATTAATAGTCCTGGTCTAAAAGATTGTTTTATAATGGGTGCTGGGACACACTCGTGTATAGGTCTGGGTGAGTTAGTAATGGAGCACAAGCAAAAGGAAATAGGGGCTTGGTATTTCTCTGCAGTTTACCACAGTCACTGAACGGTCACTGAACCTACCAATGAAAGATGGCTGGAAGAGGGTTTCTGGGCACCGAAAGCGTTCATTTCCAATGGTGATCACCTGACCATCAGGAAGCTCATAGCTTTTTTCCAGAGAGGAGGAAGATGCAGCAGTGGCCATCTCATTTTCAAAGTCCAGGGCCACATAACAGAGCTTTTCCTTGATGTCACGGACAATTTCACGCTCCGCTGTAAAAAGGATTCAGTCTTTAAAATGGCATTCAGGAAGGACCCAGACAGGTTGACTGGTTGTTCTCTTTCATCCTCCAACACCCTCCCCACATTTTAAACGAATCCTCTGCTAGTCTTTCAAGGGCCTTTCATGTTGGAGACCTTCTCATGCCTATTCAACTGCAGAACCACTGATAGTCCTTCTGGGGCCAGCAGAAACACGGCACACGAACAGGGCTCCTTGTCAGCCAGCAGCGTGTCCTTACCAGTGGTCACGAAGGAGTATCCGCGCTCCGTCAGGATTTTCATGAGGTAGTCTGTCAGGTCCCGGCCAGCCAGGTCCAGGCGCATGATGGCGTGTGGCAGGGCGTAGCCTTCATAGATCGGCACGTTGTGGGTGACACCATCCCCAGAGTCAAGCACGATCCCTTTGAGATGACAACACACGGCTCATTCCCATCGTACCCGCGGAAACATTTCAAACACCTGTGCCATGTTCCCCTGAGGCTTACCTGTGGTACGTCCAGAGGCATAGAGGGACAGGACGGCTTGAATAGCTACATACATGGCTGGCACGTTGAACGTCTCGAACATAATCTGAAATGCAATTAAAATAATTGTCTTAACACTAGAGGGTTTAGCTTAGTTGAAGCAATTTACTGAAAAAGAGGTAGAATACAAGATTTTCATTTTTCTCTATGCTTGGTAAAAAAAAAGAAAGGAAAATACAATATCTAAATCCAAAAATATTTGTCCTGTAAGATATCTACCTGTATTTGGCCTATGTCTTTATCATATTAATATAGCCACATGCACATATTAAAGATAATTTTGTAATAGGCCTGGGCATAAAAACAGATTAAGACGACATAAAGTCTGGACAGACTGGAGTGCTCACATTCAAAGTGGATACAAGGATTTTCTAAACTATATGTAATAATATGTAAATATGATGTGTGGTCACTATGTACTTTCCATCTTCCGTAACTGAGAGAGACAGACTGCTGGACAGCATGACTAACTGGAACGATGACATTCACATCCTGTTGAGTGAGAAGGCTGCATTATTCCACGGCTTTAGTGAGAGCTCACCTGTGTCATTTTCTCACGGTTGGCTTTGGGATTCAGCGGCGCTTCAGTCAGCAGAGTCGGGTGCTCTTCAGGTGCGACCCGGAGCTCATTATAGAAAGAATGATGCCAGATCTGAGGATAATGAGAGCAGCCAAGGGAAAGAAACACCATCAGTCAGCAGCTCAACATCACTTCAGACAGGTACTGAGCTCTGTAAGCACTCTGCTTACAGCTCTAGATATAGGCTGGTGATGTTTCTCATGCAGTTGTTCTTACTGCCTCCATAGAGACTACCAGAATAACTGTAGAAAGAAAAGCACCATCCTCAGGCTTTACTACCAGTAATATATGACTTACTTTAAGGACGCATAAGCTAAGGAAAATGAATATGGTACTCTTATAATAGAAAAGACAGAACAGGACACACTTGGTTCCAGCAATGCTATTTCAATACTGACTGAAAGGGAAACAGTTCCGGAACAACTCAGAGAATATACACAGAGTTCAATACATAATGGATCTCTTGACAGTTTCTTCTTTTGGTTTGTACAGGCCAGCTCAAGAATTCATGAAAAGAAATGAAGATAAATGGTTTGTGAGGTTGAAAGTCAGCTTGTGTTTGTCACCTCCACACAACTTGTTCCTACAAGTTGTAAAAATCTGAGGCCAAGTGGACTGCAGTGAGGAGGTTAATACACTGATAAGGAGTAAAACAGACAGAGATTTTAGTCTGAAGGCCAAGAAGTTTTTGCTAAGCTTGTTTTCAAGCTGGTGGTGATTAGGGACTGATTAGGATATTAGGTTGATTTGTTTGGCATCTAAAAGATTTTGCTTTCAAGCAAATTCTACAATACTGAGACTCATTAAATGCTGGGTGACTCCACACACTTACGGTGTGTTGGGACGTCCAGACAGTTCCAAATATCCCTATTTTCACAGAACAATGTTAAATGGAGATACCATTTTAAAATCTTAGAAATTATATTATTTGTACAGACTATGACTATAAACATTGTTCTGGAAGCCTTTCAGTCAAATACTGGCTCTGAAATGGATGCATTGCACTGCAATATTGCTAATATTCCAAGCATTAAACTGTGTGTGTATAAACACTGCCCTTCACATCAGAATCACATGCAAGCTTAGCATTTTTGCAGAAACAGATACCTTCCTAAATTCCATTTTTTACTAGCAAATTGATCTATTCCTTTTTCTTTCTTCCTTCCCTTCTCTCTCCCCCTGCCCCCTTGTCAGTAACTAGCAAAGATCAGGCTGGAGTAAAAGAACTCCTAATTACAATTTCGATGTATTTCTACTGATGCTCAAGCTTTATATGCATGTTAACCTTGGCTGTTAACAAGCTTCTCCTTGAACCATACTGGATAGCATGACACTTTCATCTAAAATTTGGTGATATTCTGTAAATATTTGGTTCAAATAGTTCTGTTTACCAGTAGTACTAATCAGCTTTTCAAAGCTGAAATACCTTCTCCATGTCGTCCCAGTTTGTAATGATGCCATGCTCGATGGGATATTTCAGGGTCAGGATTCCTCTCTTGCTTTGAGCCTCATCACCCACATAGCTGTCTTTCTGACCCATACCAACCATCACACCCTATAAAATAATACAAATTGTGTTAGTCTCTCAGGGAAAAGTGTCATAAAGTAGACAGAACATTAGCTGTGAAATAAATCCAGTTGCCAGTTATACTAGTTGCAACATAGTTTACTAATACTAACAAACGGAGAATTACATGTTGCTCTTAAATTGTACTTGTTCTGTTTACTTAACTGTAGTGGAAATATGAACCCCAGAACAAGTACAATGCTAAATGCATCAAGATAAAGTGGAAAAATTGAGTTGTTTTAATGTTCATTATTATGTAGGGATGAACAGTCTGCTAAATGATAATAAAGCAGAAAGTGATATTGTGCCATCTAAGGGTCAAGATGGAGTGATACACACTTTACATTTCCCAAAGCTTAAGTTTCAACATTTTTTAATCCTCTATTTGAATGCCATAATACTGTAATTAGGGATAGACAATTTTAATCTACTGTGTGAACTTCTTTACAGATATTTTCATGGATCTTGTAGAAATTATTAAAGGACCAGAACCTGGAAACTACTCTGGATATACACTAGTCTCTATGTTAAAGTCAGAAATATTGAAAAAAAAAATAGAATATAGTAGGATCCTTTAGGTGCATAGTACTCCTATCAGAACTTGGTCATTACAGATTCCAAACCTTGGCATCCCTAAATCTTTGTCTTAAAACCAGGCATCCCAGACTTGCAACTTTCAATGGGATGATCCATCCTACATGATCCGGAAAGAAAGGTTCTAGAAATCTGTATTTGTTTCCACTGTAACTATATGGCTTGGTTTTGAGCAATTATTATCATTTACACTAGCTACTGACAATGGCATTTGAATACACTTTTCAAATTATGGTAATTCCCAGAGGCCTCAATTAGCCCTCCAGTCCTAGTTTCTACATTGAAAGGAAGGTGTTTCTCCAATCCTGGAGAACTTAAAATGCATTTGCTGGGTGTGTAAAGTCTTCACCTTACACATAGCTTGCCTCTTTCCACCATGGCCTTGGGTGACATAGAAGCAATTAGGTGGATCTGTTAATTACTTGGATTAGTTTGTTGTGACCTAGACAAGCTATTCTAATTGATGGTAATGGTGATCTCTCTGAAACTCTCTATAATTAACAGCTCAGATAATAAATGTATTTTGCAAACTATTAAAATACAGTGGAATGCATCATATACTCAAATGTAAACCTTGAAGCTAAAGAAACTCAACCCTAGACAGGTACCCATTTCTGGTAGAGCTTAATGAATAAAGTCAGAAAGGTTAGGAGAAAGCTAACTGAAAATTTCTGCTTCCACCCTTAGTCTTCAACATATTACCTATTATCAGCTTTAAGGGCAGTCAGAATTTCCAGATGTTCCTGTGTTGGGCTTATTTGGATCTTGGGTTGGGTTTCTTTAAACTAGTTTTACTCACCAAGTTTTCTGGGTAACTCAAAATTAAGGAGCAGGGAAAAGATGGCATAGAAGGGAGTGAAAAATTTTAAAAGTATTCCTTTACAAGGCAAGAGACCTCCACTGATTCAGCTGAGTGCGCTGCTGGACTCGTTTTGCCTGGAAATACTGTGTTACACAGATCACCCTAGGCTGGACTAGCCCCAGACACAGATGGCCCTGGCTGAAGAGCTGGGGACAGGGCAGCAAAGCCTTCTACAAGCCCAGTAAGACAACCAAAGTAGTTCATCACCTGGTGCCTGGGACGACCCACAATGGATGGGAAAACTGCTCTTGGAGCATCATCTCCAGCGAAGCCAGCTTTACAGAGCCCCGACCCATTGTCACAGACAAGGGCAGTGCTGTCCTCTTCCTCACACATCTTCTACAGCAGTGTCTGCTGGCCTTCCAGACAGAAAACAGCCCTATGAAAACAGCAGGGAAAAATTAAATCAAAACCAAAAATCACACTCAGGTAGCAGAGCCACCCTGGCAGCCAAACCTGCAAGGAGGGGTATGGCCCTGGTCTGGGAGGCTATGGGAGGGAACAGGCTTCCTTCTGAAAGTGTGAGAGGTATCAACCATCTCTGTGTGCACAAGAGATTATCCAGGGAATTCCAGAGGAGACTTCCAGCCCTGCGGCACGGGCAGAGAGATCAGGGAGCAGCAAATGTTTATCTAAATTTGGTCTCAGAAATCCACAGCTGGGGGAGGGAGATAAAAGAGAATACTGGACTGACAGCTGCAAAAACAAGGATTCATTTGCATTGAATTCAGCACAACTTCTGCTTTTCTGTCACCCTGACAAAATCCTGACACATGTGGATAGCTGTTAAAGGTAAGAGCACTTCAACTTACCCTTCTAGTCTTGGGCTTCCCAAAAAACTAACTATATTAAATGCTATGTATGTACCAGGGGTGTTTTCCTGATGCAGATATTAATCCACTGGTGAAGATGGCTAATTAAGTTTACATTTTACCTTTCAAAAAGGTAGAAATTTTCTAAATAAAAAAGGGGGAAAAAAAGTAGTAAGTCTTTTCCAGTTCTCCCCTAATCACTCAGAAGAATAAACCCACCTTTAAAATTAGGCCAGAGACAGTATATGTTTTAAAAGCAGGCCATAATGTCTGCTCTATCATCATTTCAAAGCAGCTAATAAACTACATTTGTAGAGTGACAGAACAATTTATGTTGGCTCCTTGGCTCAGTAAAAAGAAACTATTTTCTTCCTCTGGCAACATGAAGATAATATGGGTAATAAAAATGCTTTGAAGGCTTTGTATTGAAGTCAATTACAGAAACAAGCACTGAATACCAGGACTCAAGAAGAGCTATTTGCTCACAATTTATAGTGTGGTAGGGAATCATTTGGCCCACTCCAAGCCTGGGCTTCCATGCAGAGTTCAACAAATTGCAATGTGTTAACAGCTAAGGGAGACAGCTGTCATCCGTGGACCAGCTGGCTCCACATGCAGGCTCCAAAACCTTCTGCTGCAGGAATACTGGAAGTGCAGGCAGGAATGAGAATGGGGTCAGCAAGAGCCATGGCCAATGAGCAAGGGAGGCCACAATCTGTTTAGCCTCTACAGTGGATGGAACAAGCACATACATTTCTCCCAAATGCTTCATTTGAGATCCTCTGTCTCTCCCCAGCCAGGCAGCCACGAGACACGGCTGCAGCCCTGCTCCTGCGGGCTGCGTGGGCAGAGCTCCCAGGAGAAAACAAGGATAGGGAAGTCCTAACTTTGTATTCCAGATATTTTATCATTAAAACTGTGGAAGGAAAGTAAGTTGCAATTTTTTCATTTATTAAACTCCTGGGGAAACAGGCTCTTTATATTAAAATATTTACTGAATGGAGTACAACTGTTATCTAACATGAATGAACAGACTGGTTTGGACGAACCATTTCCTAATTAGGAAATATGCTTTTCAGCCGTCTGTTTTTGGAACGGCGTTTGAGGTCAGGGGGGTTGCTCAAACCAATGCAGCTAAAGCAATGCCAAAAATCACTTGGGGGAGGGGAAGAAGGGGGCAGGAAAGGCTAAATTTCTGAGCTTAGTGGACTCTAAATGAAAACCATATTTAGTAATAAAGCACAAAAAGTTGAAAAATCAGACAGAGGGCTCTGCTACCAACCAATGAGTTACAGCTGAGGACTGCCATGGCAGACAGTAGCAAGATTTTAGAGCAGCAAATATCACTGATGCTGTGGAAGAAAGGACATTTTCCTCCCAAGTAAACAGTACAGTCTTTAGCCTCTTTCTTCTCCCTGTTTTACATGTAAAGATGATCAATCACCTCACCAATCTCCACAATAAATTTTAAAGAGAACTCCAGCTCCAAGTGCTGCGTGTAGCCTGTTTGTTAATGAATGTTTGGCATTTTACAGAACAGTAGTTTCATATACATAGAGACAAGGATGAATACACATGCATCCTCATTTTATCTTATTAGACACTGCTGATTTGCACACTTCCAGCTCTTCCTGCAGTCACATTCCACGAAACATTCGTTCACCTCACACTCAGTTGAAAGCACTGAAGCAAATCTGCTAAGAAACACTACTACACACCCCATCAGGAACTCTGTCCCAAACTTAACACCCCAATGTCATACGGGTTCATTTAAACCAGAATATATCTGCAATTCCAGTGGTGGCATTACACAAACCATTTCTTTATACAGTTGCTGAAGTGCTGGTAGAATCAGCAAAATTATTAGGGTAGAACATTTCTTTCCCTTTCAGAACATAAAATAAAGATAACTCAGTATAGACAGTACAAGTATTTTATCAACTCAATTCTAATAAGTCTCTTAAGCAAATTATAGCACAGCAGTATGTCCTCCTGAATAGCTTCCACTTGACATTATTTAATTGAAATCCTCCAGCAACCTGTAAATCATGCCGTTGGTTCCGTGCCACTTACCCTGACAGTGCTTGGCTGGGGATGGCTGCTCTAGGGTGGTACACTCTGTATCTGAAACCTCAGAGGTTATATAGCCCCTTCAGCTCTTCTCCTCCCACTAGCCTCCCAAACAAGGAGCAGAGACAGACAGAGACAGAGCTGAAGTCTCTAACAAAACCATATAGGGACCTTAATACAAAAAACTCTAATCTGGGTGGCCACAGGCCCTGGGTCTCTTCCACTGCATTCCAGTGCAGAGCTCATGAAACAGGAGGAGACTTTCAGCTGTGTAAGATAAACACTTTAAAACTTCAGGAGAGTTGCTAAAATACAGAGAGAGTGTGCCCACAATAGACATCATCTGGCAGGACAATCATGTGTTCAAACAAGAGAGGTTCCAGGACTTCACAGTAACATCCAAGAAGCAGAATGAGAAATTGGAAGAGCAGTCATATATAACAGGGAAGGTATTTTTAAACAAACACCTTGCTGTCATTAAAGATTTTGATTAAAAAAAATAATAAATATTTTTGGCCAGCTAAACACATGCTCAATTTTTCTACAAAATCTCATTAAAAGCTTAGCATTTTGCTTGTATAATAAATATTTCCCACAGGCTTAAAGGTAGGGAAAAAAGTACCGGCTGTTGTACAAGATTCACAGAAAAGTCTTTGAAGGTTGTGAAAATGTTCAGTTAAAAGATTGTTATGATCCCCTCTGGTCTGTGATGGGTTAGAATCCATTCTGTTTCTCTGAAAGGTTATTTTCCAGCTCTAGGCCCTGCAGGCCAAATTTGCCCTAGAGCTGCTCCACTGATGGCCACAAGTCTGGACTGTCATAAACTCACATCCCAAATTGTTCATGATAAAGTTGTTGAATTTTATAATTACAGCTATCTTTTTCACTGAACCATTTTTAGCAAATAAAAGAACAGTTCTCACTGTACAAGTTATTTTCAGCACAGGCCTGGATTTCTACAGCTGTAGCCAAGTGTTCTCTGGACACATCAATTCTAGTGAAGCAGCCCTTTCACAGCCAACAATGTTTTGTCATTAAGTTTGTACAACAGATGAGAAACAGCATCTCTTAACTCCAATACTAAACCTTACAAATTCAAAAGTTCTCCAAGCACGCAGGCCAAAAGAGAGGTGAGAATCCAAGTGAGATCCTTGCTTTGTGAATCTTGTTACAACAGGGAGAAGCACTGTGTGTTTGTTTATGGAGTGCTTGCTGCCTGAGCAGCTTTCATGCAAGAAAACCTCCCAGAAAACCACAGTGAAAGTTTTCCTGATGTGAAACATTAAGGAATAAGCTACTAGCAGAGATAGCAAATGGGCAGAATTATGGATTGAACACCAAAAGGAATTTAACTTTTAAGGAAAGGAACTTTTAAGGAATGTAACTGCCTTGGAGAGTCAGAAACAGAAGCTAACAAGTGTTGGAACATGAGCCATGCATAAGCTATTTATTATTTCACTTCCATCATCAGGGCAAAAGACAGAGATACTAAAAAAAAAAAAAAAAAAAAAAAAAAAAAAAAAAAAAAAAAAAAAAAAAAAAAAAAAAAAAAGAAAATAAAAGAAAAAGAAAAAAAAAGAAAAAAAAAGAAAGAGAAAAAGAAAATACCCACCGAGGTAAGCAACCCAAAACTGAGGATCTAAACAGGCCCTTTTTTGCATATCTCCAACTGACATTCAAAGGACAGCCAAAACCAAATTCTTTGTTTTTAAACAACACTCAACAACATAGCTGAGAAAACTTGCATGCCTCATATAGAACATATGGTATTAGATCAGGGAACCTTGGTCAGGGGGAAGGGGAATTTCATACAGCAGAACCCTTCAGTGCAGTATCCTGTCTCATTTCAATACAAACATCAATTATCTTCTAGATCAGAAGAAACACACTCCGAGGTTTTCAGAAACATCATCCTTGAAATACCTTGAAAATACCTAGACTGGGACAAAGATTCAAAAGAATCCAAACTTTCTGCCTTACTGAGCAGTTCACACTCCCAAAAAAACTTGGTAGTGATTGTACTGTGGCAAGTACAGCACATGTGAGATTGCAGAGCCAAGTAAACAACCCTTCAGTAGAGCTGGTGCATCACCCACACTGCTCCTTGGCATAGCTAGAAATACATGCAACAGTTCTCTACAAGAGCCTTTGTGAACATACAGGAGACAGTGGCCACACAGATACCAGAGACTGGACCTCTGTCAAGCTTTGTCATGATTCCTGTAACCTTACCCTGGTGCATACCACAATTACTGCTGGTGGCAATGGTGGCAGCAGCAACCCCTTGGCTGCCTTGAGGAAGGGTTGTTTGGGTGGGGATCACACATCACCTTCCCTGTCATGGGCACCGAAGATTTCAGGGTGCTCATGAAAAAGATACAGCTGACAGTCTCAGAGCAGGCAGTTGTTGATACGGTGATACAGAGTAAACAGCAGCTCTTTGGAAGGAGCTGCCATATGAAGAATATTTGTTAGAGACAGGCACAGGCAGAATACAAGGAAGAAGTAAGCCCAGAGGCTGACTGAGCAGTAGGAACGGGATACACAGCAACTGCACAGGGAAAGTGCAGAGGTGCTGCCCAGCCACAGCTCCAGAGCACAATGAAGAGCAGTGCTCAGCAGGCAGCTTGTCTCTGCAGTGGGACATTATGGAACATGCCAGGGCAGGAAGGAAGGCAGGCAAACGGCTGAATTATACAAGGAAATTAGGTCAGTCCAGCTCCAGGGACATTATAGAATAAAAGAATTTCTTTTCTTTTTAGTGCTGAAGTTATGATCACACAAATATTTCTATACATAAAAGCTCACATGAAAAAAATGCTATTAGTAGGTTACACCTTTCTTCTCAGTAACTTAGGTCATTGCCAGAGGGACAGGGGGAGAGGGAAGAATGAACTTGGCGTGAGACATGAATGAGAAACTAACAAGAACTGCATAGAAAAAGTCTGAGAATCAAGCCTAGATGCTGGGGATCAAACCTCTGAACCTTCCTCTGCAGCTATGGACAAGTAAGAGCTCATCTGAAATATTTATATATATATATATATATATATATGGTGTGGGGCTTTGGGTTTTTTGTTCGGTTTTGTTCATTTTTCAAGGAAAAGAACACAACACCATTCCTGAAAGTAGTTTAGCTTTCCCTCTGGAGGCCACTTCCAACACCAGCTTCTGCTGCCTTTCAGTCCTTATCCCACTCATTTGTAGAGAAACTACACAGCACAATTTGCCTGGTGTGTCTATACCCCAAGGTTCTTGTTCTTTCTTTTTATCCATAGCCAAAACCTATGGTTTTTAGTTAACTTCCCCTGAGAACTTCTTCAGTTTTCCATGTTAAACCCTTTTGCAGTCTGCATCACAGGAGTATTTCTTTCTGTGATTGTACTCCAGACAAAGAAGAGGTAAAACTAATTTTGCCTCTCTCTTCAGTATCTTTTCCCCTGATCTCTAAATAGAGATAATAGCAAAGCTCCAATGCACATTGGGAACTCTCCTACTGACTTCGAGCATCTTCCAGTATATCAGTGGAAATTTAGCTACACGTTCCTTAAGTTCTTTCTTTTTGGTAACTTGTGTGGATTGCCACATGGACACAAAGTGCGCCTGGGACTCCACAGCAGCAGGGGCTGTAGAGCCACCCATGCCTGGGAAATGGGCTCCAGGTGGCCTGAAGAATGCCAGCTCAGAGGCCCAGCACCAGTGGGTAGATGCCATACTTTTTTGGTAAAGGAGGACAGAAGCTGCAGGCTTATCCCAGTCTACAGAAGACTGTGAACAAAGTAATCCCTTTGCTTTACTTTATAAGGGAAAACAACTTCTGAGATGTGCGTGGAGACCTTCCTGCCTCCATCCAATTGGCTGTTTAGGAATGAGGCTCTGCTAAATATGTCTCTGGCTCCTTTTTATTTGGGGATTCCTTTCATCTTCGTAGCATTAGCAGAATCTCTAAATGTTTTGGTTTGTCTGGCTTCAGGCCCTCTCCTCTATCTCATTGATAGGCTTTACACATCCCCACCCCCTATTTTGAGAAAGACAGGAATAAATAAGCTTTAGGGAGCAGAAAATCGCTCTAATAACCTGATTCATTGCAGCTGTCACACAGTAAGCATCTGTAAAGTGTCAGATTAACCATAAACTGTCAGACCCATGGACTAGTTTTCTCTGTGACTGTCAGGCTCCTGCACTGGTCTCTCTCTGACAACTAAGACAAAATTGCCCTAATCATTTTCAAATATGGCAGTTTTCAACCTACAAAGCTTGGAAAATAGTTTTGCCTATGCTCTTCAAGAGCTAGAGGAGACAGTGTTTGCCATCTGGGCCTCTTAAGTAGACTGATGAAGAATAATAATTCACAACCTTCCTTCATCTTCTTAGCAAGGTATCTTCCTCTGTGGTAGTGTGGTGAAATTATCCTTCATTCAAAATCAAAGGAACATGTTCAAAGTAAAAATGAGATAATGTCTCCCCCATCATTCTTCTTAGAGAAATAAACAGCACATAAGCACAAGTCCTGCTGGGTCAGGCTGATATACATATAGCTCAGTATCCTGTGTCTGAGATTTCCTGACAGCAGATGCTTGGAAAGAAATGGGACGCCTACAGTGGTAATTTTCTTCCTATATCCTCTCTCCTTCTTTATGTACAGCAAAAGGATTTCTTGAGACAGGAGTATGCACCCATATCCCCATGCATAATAGATGCAGATACATCTCATATTCTCATATTTTTCCTCCATAAATTTGCCTAGTTAAAGACATAGTTTTGAATGCCCTTCACGATCTTTTCTTTTTTTAAAGTTATTTTTAGAAATAAGCTCTACTTGTTGTCTGCAAGGCATCTCCCATAGCTCACACTCCAACTGGTGTAGACACGCCCAATGTTACAAGGAAAACAACAAATATATCAGAAAGATAGTTAAAGGAACACTGTCTATACCAGGAGCTGCAAATCCAGCAGAGATCCTGGAAAAGCCCTCAGGCCACCAGCCAGGGAAGAGCTCTGACCCACTGTGTGCAAACTATCAGCAGCACCTCAGTAGCTTGGTCACAGTTCATACTGACATTTCTGTCCAAAATTACACTGTAGATAAGGCCTCACAATAATGTTACATTGGAACATCTCTCAAGAGCCAGATTCCTCTGCAGCAACAAGCTATCCAACCTTACCAAAATGTAAATGACATCTTCCCACCACACCACTGTGGAAAACAAGTGCTGTACTTCTAGGGAAGTCAGCTCTACACAGCTTGTGTGTGGGACAGCGAGAGCGCAGGGGTCCTTCCTCCACAGAACTTCCCAGCTCCACAACCAACACATTCCCAGACTGACAGCAAGAAGGACACCAGTTCCCCCCACATTTTTGCAAGTGGTTGTCTTGTTATTATCTCACCAAGAGCAAGATTCCAAGGGGAACTTGCACATTGTAAGAAATCAGATGGTTCCCCTGAGAGAAACTTGCTGGAAGTGAGTTTCATGGAGCTATTACTTACAGATTAAACCTGTGGGCTCTGAATGCTTGGTTATATCACAACTCAACTCCTGCATGAGCCAATGTGCCTTGCTCTCCAGCAAACCATGAGGAAAAGGACCTCTACAAGGTAATTTCTTTCACTAGCGAATTTAACAATTTGCTGCAGTGCTGGAGTTTCACTTTTTGGCTCTAGATGACAGCACACTGTGGAGTCACTCTCACCACAAATGTCACCAAGCCGGTACCTGCCTCTCCCAAAGGCCCAGCCCTGGTCTCCGTTCCTTTCTCCTGGCATTGGGTCTAGAGCACTCAGAGGTTGTGTCACTGCCGGGCAGGACAAGATGTGGCCACACTGCAACTTCCTTGTCTTCTGTGTGAGTTACTCAGCTCAACCTACAAACAGCTGAGAGCACAGCTGAACTTTTCTTTTTTTTTTTAACTTCACAAGAACCACTAAATAACAGTGAAGGAATGAGCGTTACATGGCAATAAGCCAAAGAATGCACAAAATATACAAGGGGAAATCTACCACCTTTGTGACTAAAGCAAACACATACTTTTAGAAATACCTTTGGATAAAAAGGAAACCTATTTTTGGAACTGGCATGCCATTATATGAAAGTGTATGCTGTTATATGCAAAAGTAAAAAAAATAATGTGGGAAATGCAAACATATTTAATACATGTGCATTTTCTGAATCAAAAAAAAAGAAGTCAGAAGTAAATTCGAAAGTTTGCAAAAACTGTTCGGGACTTTTTTGATTTCAACTCCACTACAAGAGGATATTAAAAAAGCCATCAATAAAGTTGGGCATGGACATTGCAGCAGGCATGAATAGTGTGCATCCACACAGGTGTTACAAATAGCGCCAAGTGCCTCCAGAAAAATCAACACTTACTTTCATTAGCCCTTAAAAATGCTTGAGGGATTTTCCCCAGGAAGAAAGGCAGTTTAACAAAAATTTCAAGCATGTAATGACAAGCTAATTACAAACATGCCAGATGAACACACCACTCTAAGTAAACCTATCACAACTGCCAATACAGAACTCAAATAATAAAAAATAAAATGAGATAATATAATAAACATTGAGAATAAGGCTGTATAAAAATGACTTCTTGTAAATTGTTTTTGAGGATTATTATAAACATAGTTGTAAAAGCCCTCTAAACCTCTTTGCATTCTGAACCATTAAAAAAAACCAAAACAACTGCAGATCCAACATATACAGAGTAGCAGGAGATCTGCCTCTGAAGAGGAAGCCTTACAGCCTAACAGTGCAGGGAAATCACTGCTGAGTGGGTGGAATCCTGTGGGACCCAGCACTGGCTATAGACCTTAATGCCTTTTCCAGTGATCTGAACAATAACATAAGTTACAGAAAAAGGTCACAGATAAAATCTGTGTAAGCATGTATGTATTTTTTTAACTTGCTACAACCTACATTACAGATCTAAGATAAAACAGAGTCCTCTCCAACAGAATCCTGTTTATAATAGGAAGCCTTGAGAAGGCTTTGGCATGTGTGACCTGTGCAGAAGGATTTCTATCCCATGCCCCCATGGCACTTTTGCTGAATGTCATTTTGGCTGATGAAAACACACCCAGGAACGTGGTGCCTAACTCACTGCAGCTTGCAGGAAGGACAGGACTTCTCTGGTGCTCTCCTGTGCCCCATGTGCAGTGCCAGCCTGCTCTGTCACACCTCCCTGCACTCATCCTGGCTGCTGCTTGGTCCTGGAAGATCCTCCTGTTACAAAGTGTGGTGCCCCAGGAGACAGACAGCTGATGATGGTTGGTCATTTAGCACACAGCTGTGTCTCATGCTCTAGCATATTCAGTTATAAACTGCTCCCCAAAGGATGCTAAAGCCTCTCAAGAAAACTGAAGCAGGCAGGCTTTTGGTCCTTGCTTTACAGATGCATCTTGGTTACATAAGGTTGTTTCTTCTTCCTCTTTCTTACAGACAGCCATAAGAACTATGGAAAAGTACAGATAACATGCAATTTTTGTTCAATAATTTCGTTGGTTTCCCGACAGTGTAAAAGCATTTTCCAATCAAATTTAGGGTTTTATTTTCCTCTTCCACTAAATGTGTTTTACATGCCCATCTTTAACGGTTTGCTCAAATTCCTTTCAGGCCCAAGAACAAAACTTTGTTCCTTTCCTTTTATGACTGTAAGGAAGACTTAGATACATAATTCTGAAACAAACATAACCATCCTTCTGAAACATGGAAAAACTCAGAATTCGCTAAATCTTCTCCTCATTCCAGCCCATTTCTGGACCAATTATTGTACCACTGGTCTCGAGGGGGATGAAAACTGTCAGGGCTCAGTTCTAACCTGCCAGTGAGAAGTTTCTGCAAACTCAACTGCTTTTTCTGTTGTTCTTGCAAGCCAGTAACATCACTAAAAAAAAGGTCTCAGAATTATAGTTTCTACCATGTTGTCAGGCCTGTAAGTACTTCCCGAGTTTCCCTTTCTTTCAGTTCCCTGCTAGGAACTTTTGAAGGCATAGTAACTCCTTTCACTGCTGGAAAACACTGCTGTACAAGGCTCCTGAAAATGCCAGGATAGTTTCCATATCAGGATACCAGAACTATGTACAACTCTTACAGCTTCCTAATTAAAGCCTGTTACTCACTGCATTGTATTTAGCTGTCTCTGGGAATTCATTTACAAGGTCAAAAGCTCAGACCTCTTCAATATAATATAAATCATTTCCCTGCACGCTGATTACTCTGCACTACACAGCATGAACATTGTTTAACACAAGGAGAAATGATGCAATAAGCAGATCTGCAGCACAAATATGTTCCCCTTTCTGAATTGTATTTAAATAAAATAGTGTTGCTATAGCATTTTATTGCATTAGAAACTGAACACCACTCACACTGCAAATGGCCAGGCCTTCTCAGGAAAAGGGGTTGGAAGGAACAGGGGACAGCCACAGTTGGGAAAAAGAGCTAACATCTATGTTCTTTTACTCTGCATAGAGTACAAGCTGCTGTTTTCATGAAGGCTAAACCTTCCCTATCACCTTGCTTCTAATAACTTAGAGTTATCCTTTTGTAACTTGTTTTTGTCAGATCCTGTTTTTCAGGTGGGCCCCCTGAAATGAAAACGTGGGTTTTGTACCAGGTCACTCAGGAACAGTGGGGCAGAGCTGCGAGGGCCGGGAATGAGCTCCGTGTATCAGCAGCCTTTCACTGCAGGAAGCTGTGACACTCCAGGCTCTGCCATGTGCCCACTGCAGGGCAGACCACGCTGCCCCTTCAGGGAGCTGATGGAGAAGGGGTTGGTGGCCAGCCCTGCCTCCCAGAGAGAGGCAAATCCCCAGGTATTGATGTAACATATCTTTACATATGCTTTATCCATAGGTAGTGAAATCTTAGGTTCAATCAAGGCAATATTAAAATTACCATTGATCTCGAAAAAAACCAAAAACATCTTGACTGTCTGAAGTGAATAAATGAAAGACGAAAATTCAGTCCAAAATCTCTACTTCCAGAAGGTAAGACCATTTCCCTACACTTAGAGCAAAGTCATGTGAGTTCCTGTTCATTTCTCATATGAAACTGAGGAACTGCTCTCCTCTCAGCTGCCTACCTCCAGGTTTCTGAGCATCCCCAAGCTGGGAGAAACGTATGGGAAACCTGTGGCTTTAAGAGCCATGGCCTGCACTAGCACCAGACTCTGCTGCCCATCCCAGGGAACCAGAAATGCATGTTCTGCTGTCCCTCATCCAGTCTCCCATTCCTGCATCTGAGCTGGCTGACAGCAGGAGAGGCAGCTACTGTGCAGTGTGGAAAGGATGCCTCTTTCAAAATACTGGCTTCCAAGAAGTATTTGAGAAGTTATTCAGCTGAAAAATAACACTGATGTCTTATCTGGGAATTCAAGCGACTGCTTCAGACAGCTAACATCACTGCATTCCTTCTTGTTATGACCACCCTTAGAGATGCACAGCTATCTAAGCACATCATTTAATTGCTGATGAGAATCACCGACAGAAAACAATCCACTGCCTTTTGACAGAAATATAAATCAGTCTGTACTACATACTCAATACATTTGCTACAGCTCATAAAACCTTACTATGCAGTGGGCTGTGCAGCTGAATAGAGAAGATATGACTCACTCCTGTAGCTTCAGCAGCTACCCAGGCCTCTCTTCTGTTTGTGCAAATGTGTGGTAGAAGTGGGGGAGTAGGTGAAGGAAGGGAACAGTGATAACTCCGTGACCTCCAAACTTTGTTCCTACCCCAACAGCCCCTCTGTACCAGGATTTAGCTGTTGAACATCTACCTGAAGCACACGTCCTGCTTACAAGCACACAGCTGTGCCCAGGAGACAAACACCCAGAGTAAGATCACTGCATCCTGTTCTGGCTCTGAAGAACGTTTGATGTCACGGCAGATGCCAAACTGCATCTGAGATGTTAGTGGGAGGGATAAGACTTTTCACATCACTGTTGTGTCTTCCCCACCCCCAAAGAATTTCAAAGGTTAAGTGATATCAAAAGAAACCAAAACAAGAGTGTTTGGAGTCTCAGCCACAAGGCACTGCTTTTAAGCTGCTAGTCTCACTTGTCAGATGATACCCCAGAAACAGAAGCATGACAGAGCAAAGCAAAACAGTGGAACTGAATTCCAAAGACGTAATATTTCTTACAATATCAGAAACTACAGCATGCTAAGAGCCTTTAAAACGTTTCCTTTAGCTTCTCCTCCTCACTACCACATTTAATAAAATTTGTCTTCTTTAAAATTATAATGAAAACTTCCTTGAAGTTTGCTCTTTGAGCATCACTTACTCAACATAGGAAATGAAGCCATCTGGCACATCTGTTCAGGCCGTCTTCAGATTAAAGGTCAAAAGCAGAACTAAAGATCTCCTTTTATTCACATTTACTTTTTAACTCCAGACATTTCTCTATAGATCTTTCCTCTTTCATCCTTAGCATGAGGACTCAGCCTCGGATTTATCTTGCAAATGCAAGAATCCCCCAAATTAAATCAGCAGTGCTCTGTCCAGGCAGTACCTGAAGGGAAAAGGTTTGAACACTTTCTCACTTACCTCTGAAGAACATCTAGCATCCCTAGCACATTATCTCAAAAGCTTTTACAGTTGATCTGTTACACATTTGACAGTTAGCATTTGCTGTACACCAAGCTTTGAAAGTATAAAGCATAATCTTAGTAACAGCATCTTCAAAAAACAACTAAGACCAATTTGCTTGAAAAAAAAAGAGAAATTATCACCAGCCAGCCTCTGAAGCAAAGCTGCCTGCTGCAAGATCTGGATGGATACAGAGCTCTGCAAAACAACTAAAACAGATGCATTTACAATCTATCAAGTCACAAAGTCAAATTTTACGTCAGCCCATGTAATGTGCAAAATATTTGGTAAATAATGCAGCACTTAGAATCTCAGCACTCCCTTGCACAGTGCACACACAGAGGACTGGGACAGGATGGTCCCATGTCTAAAATAAAGTCAATAATCAACCCTAAGACAGAAACACATCTACATTTATGGTAAGGTTATGGTGATTGGCTGTAGGAGCCACCAGGCATCCAGCCAATTTGCTTTTCCAGTCCAAGGAAATGCTCAGTTTGTTTGAATTTTTTTTTCCCTGCTGTGAAGAATGCATTGACGTCATCAAACTGGGTCTGCTGAACAAAAGCATGGATCCAGGGTTGTGTCAGAAAGTTCAATTATGAGGAAAAGGACACACGGCCGTTTCAATTTTCTTTTAGAAGGACAGGGTCTATGCCCACTTCTCCTTTATCACCTTCTCCAGAGGAGAACTGCTAGAGGACATAAGTGACTTGCTAGGAGTTTCGGTTACCACTCTATTTTGTTCTAGGCTGGTTTTTTGTTTCCTTTCTGTTTTCTTGCTAGTGTGGGTTTTTTTTCAGATAAACAGTGGCATCTATGGCTCCATAGGCAGGTATATCAGATCACTGTTACTTCTAAAAGAAATACACTGCATGCCAGAACAATCTGATCTGTGATTTTATGCAACACCAGGCAGAACCCTTATGAAAAAGCCCCACAGGTTTTTGCACAGTCTTTGTAAACCCCTCTGGTCACATCCTACTTTCCCTCTTCTGTGTTGTCATATCAGCTTCTCCACACACAGAATAGGGTGTTAGGGCAAACAAAGTGCTTCGCTACCACATCATCTGACAAAGAACCTGTCACTACACCACAAACCCAGGTGATTGTAAGTAGTACATAGTGGTTTATGAAAAAAGGGAGAAGGGCAACCTTCAGTTGTCAGAATCTGGCCATACCACACTGCAACAAACAGCCAATAGTTACACTGGTTACAGATCTTCTCTGGTCTATGAGACCATAATGCAAAGGGTGGAGCAAGGACACTGTTCTAATGTTTCACAGAAGATCTGGAAAACAATACAACCATCATAAAACTGTACTGAGTAAGAGCTGATCATTTAAAGACTGGAGCCACTCTGATCATTTCCCAATAGTGTTAGCTGATGCTTGTGACAAGAGTCACACCACTGAAGATGTTTGAATCAAAGATGAAGGAGATACCATTGAGCTACATGAGTAATGACTCACTCTAGTACTTGAACAAAAAGTCAAAAGTAGGTTGGCTGCTCTTGAACATACATGAGGGAGGGGAGAGGCAAAACAGGAAAGCAAAAGAAAACAAAAGACAGAAACTGAAACAAACAAACTAAAAACAAACCAACAATGGTCTTCTAATGTGTATTTTAGGCCAAAGGAGAATTTAGGTTTGATGGAACTACTTTGCTTAAGTTATACTACATGATTAATCTAATTGCCCAGAACAAAAGAACTGCTAAAGACTACCAATATGCCAAAACAAATCTATACCACATATTTTTTGAAAAAATTAAAAATCTCTAATAATTTAACAAAAGAGAAAAATGTCGTAGAAAGCAATTCAGATCTTATGCTTCCTTCCCCATTATCTTCCTTCTGGAATATAAATATGGATTCAATATTCTGAGGTGAGACCAATACAACGCACAGGGCTCTGGGCCCTCAGTTATGTTTTATTGCACCTTGACAATTTTTTCTTCACCTGGAGAGACTAGCTAAAAGTTAACCTCCTCAAAAACTTAGCAATCCACAATATCATAATACATAAACAGAGTCAGCTTCTTTAGGTGCAAGCAGCTTTCTGGAGAGGGAAGAAAAGGTTTGATGCCAGTTAAGGTGTGAATAATGATTCCAACTCAGAAACACTAAATGCAAGAATACTGTGATCATGTGTGTCCAAAATTATTCCTTGGGTGGTTTTGCTCAGAACAGAATTTCCTATGAGCAGTGTACATGTGTAGATATAGGACAACAATTACCATGGGAAAAAAGAAACTCAACATACACACAAATCATCACAGTAAAAAAAAATAAATCAAAAATTTCACTTTAATTCCAGAACCTTACATTTTTAAAGGTAGAATTGCAAAGGAGCTAAAAAGTGTGTGTTAACTGTTCCTCGAGTTGCATCCCGCCCCAGTCTGATCCCTGTTCCCACATTAGGCGAGGCACAAGGCCATCTGCTGGCAAAGAGACACGGCAGAGCCTGTACTCCTTAGCAGGCCGCTGCTGATACATGAATTAAGATGAAGGGTGAGTAAAGCAAAGAGTCAGAGCTGCCACTTTTACCAGCCAAAAAGAAGCTTCTGCAACACAAGGAACAGAGCAAAGATGAAAACACTGGCCTTATAGTCCTCACTGATACCAACTCAGAATAGTCAAACAACAAAAAGTCTTCCAAACACATTTTTCTTTCTTCATTATATATTTAAAAACCCCACACAACTACAGTTATTAACTACATAAGGTATGACTTCAAGTCACATGCAGACACTGTTGTTTTGACATGAATCTGGTGGCTTCTCAAACCTCTCTTAAAGCTCCCCACCAAGGACAAAAACACTCCACCGCAAAGCAGCGACATGCACACAGTCATCACACCCTGGGGGCAGGGAGCAGTGCAAACCACACACACCCAATAGATTCGAGTGACATCAGCGGAAGGTATCAGATAGATACTGCAAGAGGCACACTGAGGTATCACTGAACCCTGAGCAATGCCTGCTGAGGGCCCAGTCACATAAGGTTTTGATTTTAGGACAAAACACAATCCCCTCGAGTGATGGATCTGGAAACAATTCTACCAAGCTTTCTGCTGCAGCAACAATCCAGATCTGGACAATATTGCTTGCAGTCCCTACTCCACCCCTACCCGCACGCAAATTTCCGCTAAAATTAGCAGCCTCACAGACACGCTGATTTGGGTTTGCCCAGTAGGAACTAGAGATGTGTAACCCAGGCACTGCACCCAAGACAGATGCCTCTCATTCGTATATTCCATACTGCCACTGGTAAGGCAAAAAGTTGATGATTCAAGGGTACTCCAAAGGCAGCATCTCTAAAAACGTGTCAGCGGTACCTTTTGGTTTATCCGGAAGTGGTTAAAAAGCCTGAAGTATTTAAAACAGTAGCTATTTTTTGTTGATGTTATGTATTGCAGCTAAGAGCCATATCAGCAGAAAAGCTGAAGGGTTTTTGAAAATCTGAGTCATAAACCACTGAAAAATAGTGTTTAAAATGAAAATGCCAGCTCGATTGCAACCATGGTCCTCTCAAGGCAATGGAATCATGTCAAAACCTGAAAAATAGATCAAAAAACATATCTGTAACTCACTTGGTCACGTCATTTCTAACTCTACAAAGGAGGCCAGACTAGCAGCATTTCAAACCACTGAAAGCTCGCACGAAAAACACAAGAAGTGACTGGAAATAGCTAGAAAATAGAAGTCATAGGCTTGAACAACCTTTTCAATAAGATAGCAAAGGGCAGGACTGCCTGCTGCAGTGAGCTTAGCCTGTTCTAAGTGCCTGTTCCATTCTACCCACACGGGACTGCCCGCCACAAGCCTGTCCTTGGCAGTACTACAAAAGAAGAGTTTCTGCCCTGGGTGGGGACGTAATTGCTCCGCCCAGCAGCTGAAGCACAGGAATCGAATGCCTCATTGGCAGCACTAGGGCTGTTGACTTGGTGACCTCGGGGCCGTGCGTGACATCCACAAGCTGCTGAGTGGGTGTCCCCGACCAAGCACCCGCGATCCCCGCGGCGCCCGGGAAGGCCACCCGAGCGGAAGCTCCGTGCCCTGCCTCCCTGGCACCGCGGGGCGCTGAGCACAGGGCTGTCCCGGCGGTGGCTGCGGCTCGCCCGGCGGCCGGAGCCCCTGCCCGGGGCCGATCACCGGGCCCGGGCTCCCGGGGCAGCGGCCCAGCCCCATCCCTGCCGTGCCGTGCCAGGAGCGGG
>VZSE01009562.1:1441284-1580978 GCA_013398275.1 Promerops cafer
CGGGGCCAGCCCCGGCCGGGGCAGCGGGGCCGGGCGGGGACGACGAGCGCGGCGCCGCCGGGCGAGGAGCGCTGCCCGGTTGCTGCTCGCCACCGGCCGTGACAAACTTGTTACCGTCATTTCAGTCAATTCGTTAGGCGATGTTTCAAGTGGAAAAAACCCACCTTCAAGTTCAGGCACTTCTAAAGGGTGCTAAGTGAAGTGCGTGTTGTGTAAGGCGGACGGAAGAAAAGGGGGATGGATGCAGGTGGCTGTCGGATCGTGAGCTGTAGGTGGGGGCACCCAGGGACAGCTGGCACTGGTCTCGGTCCGCAGCCACACAGAGCGGCCGGAGACGCGGGCGAGGCAGGTGGAGAGTCCCCGCTCTGCCAGCACGGGGAGGTGCGGGACCTGCCCGGGCTAAAACCGGGCTCGGTGGGAGCCGACCTGCACTGCTCGGAGCGGATCCCTACCAGCGGGCCGGGAAAGCAACATAAGAGCAAATACCTGTGGGGGAGGAGTTTGAACCACTATGACAGTGACCCAGGAGAAGCTAGAGGAATAGTCCAAGCCTGGCGTCAGTGTGCAGCATTTACTGGAAGCAATAGGGCAGGGCCTTCCCTTCTTGCCTTAACCATGCCCTGTGCACACAGGGAGTCCCTGCAGCTTCTGAGAGCTTCGGTCTCGTGTCTCACGCTCATCAGTAAAGTTCCCTTCACAAAGATCCATTTTGAACGGCTGCCGTCAACAGGAAAAGTAAGGCAGTGTGTCAGTGGCCAGCACAGGGGTCTCCACTGGTACAGGGGCATTACGCCAAAGAGCCGTAGTGGCAGGAAGCTCCAGGGCAGGAGACGTAGGCAGATCCAGGGACGTGTGGATGCTCTGGCTCGGCCGGCGCTCTGGTAGAGCTGCCCCGAGGCAGCCCTGCTCCCCGAGCCCAGGGCTGGGAGCGGGGAAGAGGCAGGTGGCAGTGAGCCCTGCTGGACAGCAGAGCCACCACGTGTACTGCAAGGTGGATGCAGTACACATTGCTGCCCCAGCCCCAGTTCTCCCGTTTCAGAGACAACTCACTGGAGCTGACCTTCGAAGTCTCCTCACAATGTGGTTTTATCGCTAACAAACGCAGATTGTTTTGCGATTTGTCAGGTTAAAATCAAGTCTTACTGTATAAACCACTCAGATGGTGATCTGATTAACTGCATAACAGGTAGTAAATTATTTAAAGTATTTCAGAAAGCTCTATCCATGCCCCTGCACAAATCATCAAAGCATAATTAAATACAAAGAAGGATTTTCATCTGCTGACAGAAGTGTGTATTACCTGTTCCTGTACAGGAGCAGCCAACTAGTGACAGAAATGTCAGTGTAGCTCAGTATGTTGGAACTATTCAGAATATATACTAAGATTAAAAATACTTTCTTTTATAACAGTGCTCCAGAGAATATATAATTTCTGTTCTTATTTTCCAATTGTTTCCAAATTTCAGTATACCTTAGAAAGACTGTAGCATTCCTACATAATTTCTGTTTTAAAAAGTTATGTTTTAATTAGCATGTTGTTTTACTACTTATAGTAAACCTGGTCAGAGTTTGGCACATTATTTGGTTAATCCAGAACATGAAAAGAGTTTGTTGAATGAGACCTCAATTTTGCAAGGAACTCTATGCTGCACTCAAGTAAAAGATGATTTAAGGATAGTCATGCAAAAATAGCAATGATCTATGAAGTTAGAAAACATCTGAGTTCTCCATGGAGAAAAAGCTACAAAACTACATACCAGTGAGAGACACACTTGCCTCAGTTTAGAGAAAAATTTTAGGAGAAAACACTTCAGAATGAACATTTCCTCTAAAGAGAAAGGCTCCAATAATCCATTTTTGCCAATGAGAGAAATTAATACTAAGGGGTAAAAGTGAAAAAAACCCTCTTTATTAACAAAGCAAGATACCCACAAGGCACATGAAAGAAAAAAAAATTGAACCTTGTACCCACACTCCCCACCTGACCACATGGCCAGGAGGCAAGGATGGTGGCTGCTCCCTTTATCTCAGGGAAGGGAAGAAGAAAATCCATGCAACAGCTCAGGCAAAAAGTAGATAGGAACCTGTTGAGCTGCTGGTATTTTTCTGCTCCTCACAGCAGGCGAAACTGGTGGGTTTTAGTGTCCTTTCTTTTGCTGGCCCAGGTCTTTCCCACCGCCCCCATAGGCTCCCTGGACTGCAAGCCAGAACAGTCCAAGTGAGAAAAAAAAACCAAAAAGAAACAACTGAAGGATCTCTGCTGAAGTCCAGGGGAAAAGGTGGGGAAAGACTAAAAAAAGCTTCTTGCCTAAGCGAGCAAGAATACAAATGGAACAAAGGCAGTGAACTAACAATCTGAGTCACAGCCCAGAGCACGCCAGAGAGAGAGAGATGAACCCGTGCCCGGGGTTCCCAGGCTCCAGCCCAGCCTCCTGGTTCAGCTTAAACCATTTCTGGGAATAAAGTAGCATCATAAAATCACCTCACGACAACACTCCAAAGAATAGGTCAGAGAGTGGACTGGTATGTAAATATTTTGTTGTTATGATATGAATACAGACCAGGCAGTTTTCTGGAAGTTCAGAAGACATACCTTTGAAAACAAGGCTCCTGCATTACTGCAGTGACCTTTTTTCCTCCTATCATGGAAAACTAACACACATATTTACATGTGCATGCATAAACAGCCATAAAATGATGGGATGACCCAAGACTCAAGTGAAAAGTACAAGGGCCCCAATTGTGGAAATGTCTGTGCATGTTTCCACAGTAACCACCTTCATATTTGCAGTAACTCACTGAACAAAGAGAAAGTCATAAGAAAACCATTTTGTGTTACAAAAGAAAAAGGGGGAGAGTTGTTAGATTTCTATCTGTCAAGCTCTAATTCATGCTTAGCCTCAACAAAGTGAGGTGAGAGCTGTTAATATCACTCCCAACTCTCCAAATAGTGTAGTATTTACTAGGTGCTCTGTTGTACAGTACTTCTAAAAAGGAAAACCCACCAAAAAATTCAATCATACAACTCCCAGCCCCAATATTTTCTTGCAATTTGCATGTGAGTCAGCTGAGATATGAAAGGGTAGGGGATTGAATCTGGACAGTGAGTGTTTTAAGGTGCTGGACAGTGAGGTTATTTGCTCTCACAGGCACTAAACACACCCTTGGAATTTAAGAAGCTCAGGGTGCTTCTAGCTGTGGAGAAATACCAACTCCCATTGTTGGGCTTTAAAAAATGGAACTGGATGCTTTTTGTTCTTTTTATAAAAGATTTTAGAATTTGAAATACTATTTTTAGAGGTTATATTGGTACTAACTATAAGATTCAGCCTTGGTGGGAGAAAAAAAAGAGTTGGAGGAACAATGATACTGGAGTACTGGAGGTTTTGGAAGCAGAAAATTCTTGTTATAGTAAAAGAATTGGAGGAGAGAATCCTCTTAAAATTACTCATTGAGTGAAATTACTCTTTGAATCCTGACAGAGTTAATACAAGGCAGATTAATTACAGAGAAAAGCATATTAAAATGGAGCTAGTTCTAGCAAACCAATTTCCACGAGGCAAAAAAAAGCAAGAAAAATCCCCCCTCCTCCTTTTTTAACACCTAGAAAGCCCCTGATGAGCTCATGCACCTTGGTCCATGTAACAACTGTGGAGTGGGGAAAAAAAAGGCCACGTTCTGTGGCCATCAGTCTTCTCGTTCATCAGCATTTTTATATTAGAAATGGGAGAAGTAGCTTGCTAAAAATAAAAGGTATTATAAAGGTAACAGGAGAAAACAGAGACATTTTTTTTTCTCTGGGTTAGCACTGTAAAGTTTTAAAAAGTCCTGTATGCAAATTACATGTTCACACACTTCCAAAGCATACCTATAAGCTGTGTCTTGCAGAAGCTTTTCTATTGAAATAGATTGATATGTTATGAA
This sequence comes from Promerops cafer, assembly GCA_013398275.1. Taxonomy (NCBI): domain Eukaryota; kingdom Metazoa; phylum Chordata; class Aves; order Passeriformes; family Nectariniidae; genus Promerops; species Promerops cafer. The sequence continues at coordinate 1,445,209 of VZSE01009562.1, forward strand.
GAATACTTTGATAGAGAAAGAACTGGAGCCCTTAGAATCACAAAATGACATGAGTTTTCACAGAAATGAAAGTTCTTGTCACTGTGCCCTGGAAGTGCAGATGAAAACAGGTTTCATGAAAGTGCCATTAGCAAATACCTGTTGGTGAAAGTATTTTGGAGGACTCTGTTGGAATGAAGGAAGAGGGAGCAGGTAGAAAACTCCTTTCATTGTCTGGGCAATGGATATGCAGAGAAATCAGAAAATTTGGGCTCATATGATAATTTTTATGGGTTCTGCTAAGGGTAGATATCCCCAGCTGATTGATCCTATTGACTGCTTAGTGCAATCTAAGTCTTCAGTTTATATATGAAAACTATTTTTTTTTAGGTTGAGAAAGTTAAAAGAGAGCCTCTGTGAGTCATTCTGGGCTGAAAACATACAACCACTGCTTGAGTGTACGTGTCATAAAAAAGCACCTATCATCCCTGCCTGTATAAAAGCCCCTAAACTGCTTCCTTTCCAATATTAGTGTTTACTGCTCAGTGACAACAGAAAAAGCAACTAAGGTGTGCACAGGAAGCTAAATGACTATTGACTCTTTTCTGTTTGTTTTTTTTTTTCCTATGAGACACAACAAAATTTGTAAATAGCAAATGGATTGCTTTTAAGAGGGTGCAAATCCAGGAGGAAAAAAAAAGTTTGAAAAAATTAGGGTGTTGCTTTGAAAAAAAGTCTTCACAGTTTTATCATTATTCCTTCTACAGGAAGACATTGTAAGACATTCCTGCAAGCAGAACCAATGTAGGTGTCTGGTGTTGCTTAAGTGTCAAATTCTGGGAAGTGACCCCACTTCTTGTAAGTGTACCAGGAAGTTCATCTCCGTGAGCAGGAGCATCTAAAAATATTCTGTTTCTGTAGCCCCTCATACCAGCATAGCCCATTTGTATAAAAGCATAAGCAAGAGGCAGAGAGCTTTGTATAAAAGCATAAGCAAGAGGCAGAGAGCTTTGTTTATGTGAGGGAACACATGTCTCTGCACACACTATGTCTGCAGGCATTTGGTAAAATCAGCAAAGTTTTACTGGTACTTGTAATTTAGAAATATGTTTCCTTCTTTTCTTATATAATATAAACCAAATTATATTATACAAACCAAACCAGACTGGTCATATATCCCTGACTATATTTTAGTAATTATTTTTTAATTGGACTTTCTAATCCAGTGTTTAGTGAGACAGTTCTCCTAGGCAAAAGGAAAACAAATCACACTAACTTGACACATCCATTTGAAGGCTTCTGTGGAGACTTTAAGTTTTTAACATCATTACACTAGGATTCAGGGGAGAGCACCCTGAAAGCTTTGGTAGCAAAGGAAGAGAGAGCACCAAACAGGAAGTGATGGGCTGAGCATCCATACCCAGAGTTCCTCTAGTGCAAATTATGCTTTTTCAGCTGCAAGAGCTTCACCTCCAGGTGCAAAGAAAGGTCGCTTTAATTTCAGTCCAGTAACTAATGTTATATACATTTTAAACAGATAGGTGCTAAGGAAATAAAATTCTTTCCACCTTCTCACTTGTGAATAGACTAGAGGATCAAAAGAAGTGGCTGCCTGTAGAAGGCAATGGTCTTATTGGTTACATCAGTTAGTTAGCAACAGATAACACTTCCTTCACTTGAGAGCCCAGTTTGATATCCAAAATGTTTTTTCAGTAATTTAACAAAGAGTTCTCTGCATCTAACTGAAATTATGGTCAGCATCTATAGATCTATTATATAGACATCTCATATTTAGTGCATGCAGAGTAAATATAGAATTCCCCAGAAAATGTTGCTGAGAAGAAGGCAAACTATACCAGATTTATCCTTATCATTCTTCCTCCTTCTTCCAAAATAATAAAAAAACATGGTTTGGCCTCTGGGCCACAGTGCTTTATTATTATCATGAAGAGAGGTGGGCCAGGGGCCACTAGTAAAGCTCTACTGCCTCATGACAGAAGTAAAAACAAACAAACAAAAAACTCCCAGCACTATGCAATTTAACTTGACAGTGCAAAAAACTCAAAGAAGTGGATCTGTTGTAAATTAATTTAAAAGGAGAGTGTCTGTAGTGGTAGGGTTCATGGCTTTAATATGGGCCCTCATTGTCCATTAAATCTAAAGTAATGAACAGTTAATAAGGGAGTGAATATCAATATGTTTAGTTATAGAGTAACACTATTAATGTGACTCTGCTAGTACTAAAACACACCTACAGTCCTAAACAGTTTTTTTATCTAATTTTCTGTTCTCTCCTAGGTGGCTCTCTTAATTATTGAAGCAGAGTGCAAAAATGATACTGAAGCTCTAATAACGTACAATAGGAGGATCATTTCCAGGAGGGAAGTTAACTGCAACAAGGATGAATACAAATTAGATACTCAGTGTTGCAAGAAATGTAAAAGTGGTGAGTATGATTGTAAGACTGTAAGTCATTAACGGGACACCACAGCATGCCCAATTGCTTTGTGCTGGGATACTGAAGTGGCATGAGGTGGTTTCCTGCGTGCAGTGCATCCTTCCAGCTGTATCTTTTTTTTGTTACAGGACATAAGCCACTTCAAAGGCATTTCTTGAGCTCAATGCAACAATAACTTCTCACTACAGAGTAGTTCTCTCATAACATGCTCGTTACAAAAGAGTCAAGAATTAACATACACATATTTGGTAGGTTGAAAGGTTGAAGAGTGGTTGAAGAGAGGTTGAAAAAGTGAAAACACATGCTTTTGCCTACAGGATTCCATACATTTGTGGGTTTTCCAATTTTTCATGTACAGTTTTGTTTGCTGTGTTCTCCTTCAGTATTAAACTGGAGGAAGAGTGGGAATAATCAAATGTTATGTATGCTACATTCCTGAAGTGCATCTACACATGCACAAAGAATATACATTCCATATTTGGAATCAGAAAGTATTAGGGATTACAAATGAAATTCTGATGTTAGTCTCAGAGCTGGTGGCTGCCCTCTAAATTGTTGGTTTTCTGTCTCTACAGGTTTTGTTAAAAATGTCTCCTGCCCAACAGATATTATCAAACACTGTGTTCCATGTGAGAAAGGAAAGGAATTCATAAATCACCCCAACGACTTGGACAAGTGTTGGAGATGTAGATTGTGCGACAGCAAATTTGGTATGTCTATAGAAATAGCAACTGTAGCAATGACTCTTCTTTCATACAGGATTTCACTGAAAAGTCTCCACAATACCTAATCATGGTTACCATGTATATTCAAAACTTCTAGTGGTAGAACGTGAATGAATTTGTGAGAAAGTAATGTTTATCCTCCAGTTCCCTTTCATCAAGCACAAAGTAGGAAGAAAAATAGGGGTCCATTATTTCTCCCTATATCTGCCTTTGCTTAGCCAAAGTCCTTGCAAAGCAGACAATACAAACTGGTTAGAGTCAAGGAAGGCAAGTTCTCCCTCTTCTTCATCCTCTGTTTAAAGGAGGAGTGCAAGAAATAATGATGGTTTCTTTTGTAGTCTTCCACATAATTGATAATATTATTTAAAATTGATTGTTGTCTTTTGAAACACTCAAGATGCTGTGTGGGATACATGTGTAAGACTATAAGGAAAGCCTTCCTGGGGCAGACCAGTGGCCCACCTACCCCAGTATTCTGCATTCAGCAGTGGAGGCAAGAGGTGCTATTTAGAGATAACAGAAACAAACCTGTCTGCTTTCTGTGGTCTGTTCCCTGCAGTCTATCAGCATCCACAGCTGAGGGAAAGGACATTAGAAGATCTATCCCTACCTAGTCATTTTAGTGTCTATTTATGAGCCCTTTGTTCATGAACCTGCTGGGTGACAGCAGAAATTCACTACCTGTTGCATAAATACCCATCACAGGATTTTTTTTTTTTTTTAATCCATTAAACCTATCTCCTACCAGTTCCACCAGGTGTCTTGTAGATCTGCTCTGCTTGGATTTAGGGAATGATAGTTCTTCATTCCTCATACACAAAATCAAGTTTAGTGAATGGAGACACAGTTCTCAACTCCAATATGGTTGTACTCAGATCACCTGTTGGAATATCAGTCTCTAGTGCTCTCCCCTTCCTTTAGGACCTCAATACAGATAAAAAACTTTCCTCTCATTTGCTACTATAATAAGCATTTTTGCATGGTTGATGAAATTGGTAAGAGAGAAACACTTCAGTATTTTATATGGTGTCTCAACTATTAAAAGTGAAGGGAGGAGAAGGATAATGGGATGGCTAGTCACAACATTCCACGGACAATAATGTAGTCGAAGAGAAGTCAGTAGACTGACAATAGGCAAGAGAAAAATTACCACTGAAGTTCCATGTGAACCATTCTTATGATTATTCAAATCCGTGAATTACGTCAGCACTGGTTTCACACTAGAGCTTCATCAAATTTTGAAACAAAGTAGTTTCAAATTACAGCAGGGCACTGAATGTAGTAACTCAAAAGTTTTTTCTATTTCTATATGCCTATGAAAATAGCTTTCACAGTAGGTAGATACAGTAATTTTTAATGCAGAAGTATTTTTTCATAGATGGAGATAGCATCATCGTATAAACTGATGATAGGAGAAAATTAATAATTTGTTTTGATTCTAAGGAAGAATACTTAACATGGATATATTAGCCAAAAAAGAGAAAGTGGAATTCCTCATCACTGGAGGTCTTCATTAAAAGGTAAAACTTACTGTCTGTCAGGCAGTGCGAAGAACCCATCTCAGTTATCAAGTGGGGAGATTGGCTGTGTGATCTTCTGAGTTTCCTTCTGGCTTTACACTTCTGAATGGGAAAAAGAAGCTGGGGTTTGGCTGTGCTGAATGAGTCCTCTTCTGGCGAGAACTGTATTGCGAGAGGAGTTTTCTGAGCTCTCGTCCAGCAGAGGTCTCTCTGACGGCTCCCTACTCCCAGCGCTCCGTCAGCCCGGCTCCTTAGGAAAGCTCTGTGTGTATTATGAAGTTAAGCCTCGCCAGTGCCAGCAGAGGTGGAGCTAGCAGCAAGTCTGAGGACAAGACTTTGTGGGCAGAAGCCTGCTTTTTCAAACTAATACACTTTAATAAATCTATTTTTAGGTTTGGAGGTTGTAAAGAACTGTACCCCAGAAGAGAACACGCAATGCGCCTGTGCAAAGAACTATTTTTGCAGTCCTGTAGGATGTGACAGTTGCATTCCATGTACCATGTAAGTTTATGCCTTCATCACTACATAAGAAATTGTTAATATGTAAGCACATTTTTTTCCAGCTGGTTTCAAGACACAGGCTAAGGTAATCTATAACCTCAGGGAAAGCATACTAATTTTCCTTTGCACCTGAGCTGACTGAGTTCCGTCAACTCAATTTGCAACCATGAAGGCTGTCCAAAGGCATGCAGAAAAAACTTATAGATCCACTGAGTCTGTATATGCTTTTCAAAAGGTGTCAAAAAGCATCTGAGCTTTCTTGTTCTTTGTGTAATCTACTGTTACATTGAAAAATAATTTCATATGTTTCCCAATTGCCACAAATTTCCATGCCATTTTCATACCTATTAAATTCCAAACCCCAAGATCAGGGGTTTGTAACATGAAGCCAGCATATTTATCAGCAAAATATTAAATATTTTGCTGATAAAACATCTTAGATGATTTTGATTTGCTCTCTTAACAGCTTAAGAGAGAAAAAATCCCCTAATAATTTGTGTTCATATTTTCTGCAGATGTGAAAGTGGTGTAATTGAAAAACAATGTACTCCAGCTTCAGACACTGTATGCGGAACAAAAGGTACCATTTTAAAACATGGCAAGGTCCATCACGTGCTGTATTTTGAGAGGCAATTGCAATTGGCCTGTTCTCCACACTGGCCATAGTGATTCCTGACAGCTCAGGGCACTAGTCCTACTGGGCCCTGTAGTGACCTGCAGAGTATGATGTTCCCTTGATCACTGTGCAGGTGTAGGAGCTGTTACTCATTGAGGGGCAACTCACAATAGGCACGTCTTTAACATATTTGGCTTTTGTCATTAGGAAACAACAGGAGGGCTTTTAAAATCTGACACAGTCTTGTTTAAAATTTGGTGCTTCTGTATTGCGTTTCTTGAGTTAACTTTCATGTAAATTTTCCAATGTTCCAACAGAACCAAAAACGCAGTGGTGGGTCATTGCTTTGGTAGCGCTACTAGCAATAGCTGGAGCAATAGCTGGAGTAATATGCTGGCGTAAGTGATTCCCTACTTATTCCTATTACACTCTGAATGAGATATTCAGATGCTTATTCAAATACAATTTTATATTCTTGGAGTCCAAAGGAGAGATATTCTGCCCTAGATTTTAAAAATGCTTGTTTTGTTTCAGGCAAGAGAAAACAGAATGGTCTTACAATCAATGAGTACCTAAGTAATGGAGTTTACAAACCAGAGCCTTACGTAAGTATTGTTGCCTTGATCATAAAAAACTCAGCTTTATGCAAAGAACTTTTTTCCATTTAAATTGCACTGGGTCTCCCCAAACATTTGTGTGCCTCTCTTCGATGACATGAATGAAGTAAATTTCACCATAAGGACTCTGTTGGGAGAAGTAAGAGAAACCCTGTATTACTTCTTCAGGATTTTTGGAATGCTTCCTAAGTCACATGACCACAATCAAAACTTCATAAATCATCAGGCTTCCACCAACACAGGATATTCCTGTCCCCATGCATAATTTTGGGCAATAGCAATTGTGAGGTGATTCCCCAAACTTACCCAAGTCAAAAGAGGTTTGTCTGTCTGGTCTGACTCTCTCACTCATAAAACAAGTGTCATGGAGAAAACTAAAAGAAAATTGAAGAAGTATCATGAAATGTATTTATCCTCTTATACAAGGCTGGTGTTTTACAAGGCTTGTTTCTACTTATTTCTCTCTTGCTTTTTTTTTTTTTTTTCAGGAGGCTGTACCTCTCATAGACACAGGTAAGAGACAAGTAATTTCTCAAAATTCAGTAGAAAGAAAAAAACAGAGATACAGATACATAGGTCCTAGACTAAAAAAAAGGGTATTTTTGTGTAGACTTTGCCACTGTCCAGACCTGTCATTCCAGCACAAAAGTGAAAAAGAAGTGCCAGTTCATATAATGCTCATCAAGGCACTTAGTGGCATCATGGAAGTCTTGCCTCAGGAGGAATTTCTGTTGTATAGGCAGCAATAACTCATTGCCTACAAATGAATTTCAGTTCTGCATGTGGTACAGACACTAGGAAACAGCAAGCTGTGTTTCTATAATCATGGATAATTATGATAAGGGACCAGTCCCACAGTGGGATTGAAGATTCACAAACCCACATTATGTTCAGGGGCAAACCCACAGCAGTCATACACAACAGGAAAAAATACAAGCTCCAAGACTGTCACAACAGAAGACCTGTCCTGTTTCAGGCCCTCTCCCAATGCTATTTTGAGAAAAACGGGTACGTGAGAGGTGACCATACTTCAGTGATAGAGAAGGACAGAATGGGTTACAGAGGGAACTGATACTCTGTTTTAGGTGGTAGAAAACAATATGGATGCAAGCCTAAATCTTTTAAATACATAGCATTTCACAAGAACATGTAAAAACAGACCTGCCATGTATTGTAAAAAATCACACATAAACCATACTGAGTCACAAATACCTGAAACTTAATATGGTTTAGAAGTATCAAATCTGAGTGCAGGTGGTAAAACCCAGTAAGATACAAGTGCCTGGTGCATTCATCTCCTTTCATGCTCCTAGATGCTGACCTGAGCTGCCACATTCCTGGTATTGTGGCAGAGATGACACTTGCAGAAGTCAAGAAGTTTGTTCGTCACAACCATGTGTCAGAACCTGCCATAGACCAAAGCATTCAGGATTGTCCTGGTGATACATCTGAACAGAAGATTCAGCTGTTTCGAGTCTGGTATCAAAGTCATGGGATGAAGGGAGCCTGTGGAACCCTAATAAACAGCCTGAGAGAGTTAAAAATGTGTGCTGTAGCTGATAAAATCGAGGAAAAACTGAAAGCAGCTATTTCCAGCTCTCAGGAAGGGGGACAGTCTTGTAATCCTGACACTGAGCAAAGCAAAACTTGCACTCAAGAGGGTAGAAACTCTTACAATGGTAGTGCTGAGCTAAGTAAAGCCTATACTGCTAGTTTGGAAGAGACCTAGCACAGAGTAATTTGAAAATTATTTCTGAATGAGTATTTTTCTAATGTAAATAACAAAGCTTTAAAATGGCATTTTTATTGGCAGTTCTGATTGAACTCAATTAAGTTATTATATGCAAAAGGAATAATTACAAATTTTGTAGCAATATCTTTCCTTTAAAAAAAGTTTTAGCCTTTTTTGGTTGTTAAGGACTGGAAGAAATTTTATGACTTGTTTACTAAAAGGTGCAATATAAGACTCCAGCTACAAGAGGAAAAAAGTTACCATTATTTGAAGAAAAGGAATGGTTTAAATGCATGGTCCTGCATTATTTAATCCATGTAAGGTTTTGCTTACATTAAAAATGCAGGATGTTCCTTTTTTTGAAGGGAAAACTTGGGTATTATGAGTCTATAAAGTGTACCAGGAAGAGTACTTGAAAAAAAGTTTCCTGCCTTACACCTGATTAATTTGAAATACAGGTGTTGCTGCGTAGATTCTACTCTGCTGCAAATACAATTTCTCTCTTTCATAAAAGCACTTATGTGTGTATATAGAGTTTTGTATATGTGTGCAAGTTTTCTATACAAAAATCTCCCAGTTCTAGGTAAAAATTATTATCTCTCTTGTTCTCAGCAATGTTTGTAAGCCTCTTCTAATATTCAAACCCTTCAAAGAAATAGGAGCTAAAGGGTTAGCAGCACAACAGAACCATGATATCTGGAAGGCAACCTTCAGAGTGTATGAAGCTTTTCTAATGCAAAAACTGATACAATGAAAGCATCTTTTTAATTAAAAAAAAATCTGCATAATACATGACTTCTGTCTTTCTTATCATGCAGTATATAGATGTCATATTTAGGTTTGCTTTCACTCAGGTTAGCAAATCAGAATAAAGGAGGTCATTCTCATGAAAGAACACCTTACCTTTCTTCCATGCTGCTCATCCATGCCTCAAAATGTAGTGCAGTTACAGCTGTTCTGCAAGCAAACCAAACACCTGAAGATGACAGAAACAAAATCAATATTACATTGTGGTAATATTGAAGAAGAACAGAAGAACACAAGAATGGTTAAAGACAGCTCCAGTATACAGAAGTGCTGCAGTATGAAAAAAATTATTATCAAAGTGATTGGCAAAGTGCAGAGGACTCAGCTCCTAAATTCAAAGGACCAGTATAGTGCTGGAAGCTTTGCTGTGAGGCCTTTCCCTCTCACACACCCATTTGTGCCAATCTCACAAAGTCTTTCAGCAGAAGGGAAGACTTCACAGGAAAGGTTTGATTTTTCCAGATTATACAGTAAGAAATAGGACTTTCTTTGGCTCTGTCATCAGTTCCCTAGAGAAGATCTCCAGCCAGTATCAGGACTCAGCCAAAACAGGAAGAGACCTACCTGGGCTTGCTCTCGCCTGCCTGCCAGTGCATGCGTGTGTGGGGTAGGGTCCCATGGGTCCCACCTGACCACAGGACCTGGAAAGGGCAAGGTAGGACTGGCCACAGAGTGCCAGAGGCTGGCAATCAACTCCTGCCAATGCTGGGTACCCACAGCCATTGGAGTTCCTCCAAAATGCCACATAGCTGGAAGTGAGGCACCTGGGAAGGCAATACATGGCCTTTGGAAACAGCTAAAAATCTGTGTATGGCATCAAGCAGGAGCCTGAAAGGAAAGGCAGGACGTAGCTTTGAGCTCATTACATGTTTCATAGACTTGACCTGTTAAAGGTCTCAGTGCCACAGAGCATGTTTTGCCCAGGCCTAGTTTATGTTGTACAGCTCTTAAGCACCATCCATGCTAAGCACTCAGAAAAACCTTCCACCCCACTTCTAATCTAGCTGCATTTTCTAAGTGTCTAATCCACTACTATATTTCCAAAATCCCCACACTGTGCTGCTTTTCAAAGGAAAACCCTCAGGCTGCTGCAGTCAGATGGTTTAATAGCCATGGGCCAAACTGGGCACCCATGGGCTGATTAACACCTGGCATTGTATAAATGGCCTGTGTCTGTACTCTCTGTGCACAGCTCTGACACACTGTGACAATGTGTTGCTCCTTGCCCTGTTTTGGCCAGGGTCCACAGATATATAAGAGATAAGTATCTGCCTTTCAGAAAAGCAGCACAGCAGTGGTGTGGGCTCTGCCATCTTTTATAGAATGCAGTTGTGTAGAAAGACAGCCAAGACAGGAAGGAAGGAGAGCTCCATGCTCTCACAAGCCCTGGTAGATAGGCTGCTCCCTATACCATGTCCCATCCAGGAAGGCATGAATGTAGCTTAAAGCTGTGTTGGCAGATGCTTGACTTCAGCTTTTGCTTCCCTTAGCTTCTGGCTTTGTCTCTCCGAGTGAAGCATCTGATGAGCAGAAATTAAGGTGGTCCACCTCTCAGGTGGAGCAGCAAAATGACCAATCTGGACTACACTGATCTTAAAATGGAGCCACCAAACCTCATATATTTCTGACAGTAAAATAAAATGATAATTTTTTCTTTCATCACACTGGAATTCCCCAACCTCAGTATAAAAAGGATGGTTTAAAAAAAGTCCCTGAGCAATGAGTCACATTTTCTTTAAGAGAGGTCTGCAGGGCTCAGCTCAGACTGCCATTAACTCTGGTGGTTAGCATACATCATAATTTTTTGTTCTTAACTGGAACACTGTGCATCAAATAGGAGGATTGATTACACTGTGCAGTTAGTTTTCCAGAGGAGTCTGCATTGTCTACACTGCAGTCAGCAGTGCAGAGTAGAGCTGGATCAAGCTTAGAGTACCCGGACCAGGGACTGAAAGTGATTTAGTTCTGCCGACCTACAGTAGCACATCCAGATTTCCATTGCCTTCTGCTTCTGACATAATTTTCGAACTAGGGCCGTATAAGGAAAAAGAAACTGAAACCCAGACTGGCCTGTTTTATGGAAACACAGCATCAGAAAAGCAAGTGAAAGGTGAAACAGAAACCCAGGGAATGACTTGTCATGTTTTGAAAAGCAGATTACGAAGGAAAAGTTCTCTCTTCAGGAAGCCAAAACTTTGCAAAACAATTCCATGTGTTATGCAAATAGTACACCCAAAACAATTGTTATTTAAAAATAACTACAGTAGAACAGGGACATGGAAATAAAAGGCCAGAGGGATGATCCTACTTAAGTTCCCTGCAAATTGAAAGTGACCATGTGTGAGATGTTTGTTCAGAAATTCCAAGGCTGTTTCGCTGTGCACACCCACACCAGCTGCTCATCCATGCCTCAAAATGTAGTGCAGTTACAGCTGTTCTGCAAGCAAACCAAACACCTGAAGATGACAGAAACAAAATCAATATTACATTGTGGTAATATTGAAGAAGAACAGAAGAACACAAGAATGGTTAGACAGCTCCAGTATACAGAAGTGCTGCAATATGAAAAAAATTATTATCAAAGTGATTCTGCAGGCTGCCAGTTCTTGAAAAGAGGTGGCTGAGAAATGAAGTGCTCAGTACAAAGAGTCTGAAATATTTCTGCACAGATAGCATGACAAGCGTATTAAAGTGTGAGAGAGCTCAGGCTTATTTCCTGTATGAAGGAGAGAAAAGGAAAACAATATCAACAAATTCGTGAGAAGAATAAAAGAGTATTGGGAAAAGCCTTGGAGATAGGCAGTGTTCCTCTTTTGAGGGAAGATACAACCTCAAAACTCACATCCCTCTCTTACTGTTTGTCAATAGTTTGATTCTGGACATCAAAGGGAAGCTTTCATTCCTGCTATCACACTGCTAGCAAGGGCAAAAATACCCACCACGTGTATCTAGCCTCTAGCATGGAGCTGTGGTTGAGAATTATGAGGGATGTGGGAACACACACAAAACAGTGTAAAGTCAGTGTTTTCTGAAGAGCTTTTCAGTAGTTTTAGTTGAAATTCCCTTCCAAACTGAAAGCAAGATTTTTAAAGCTTTCAGAGTGCTAGAAAGCCCTTTCCCATCACTTTACACAATGCTCTCTTGCTCCCTCAATATACCAGCAGCTGTGATAAAGTGCAAATTATTTCCAACCTAGTGGGGAATCAGCAAAAAATATCTGTGACCAAAGGGATGTTGGAAAAATAGGTCTTGAACAAATTCAGGAGAGGAGGAAGTGACGAAAAGCAATGGCAGGAGGAAACCAAAGGCACAGTCCTTGGAGAGACAGCACTGAGCATCCCACACCCCAGGGGCATGCAGAACACAGAGATCACTGACCCTGCCTCCCTTACATCTTCCCACAGTGATGTCCATGTGACTGGCTGGCTGTAGGACAGGATAGATCTACCTGTATGTGTCTTTGGGATATGAACAAGAAACTGATGAAACAGAAGTACCCAGTTCCATTTCCTGCAAATTTATCCTACAGTCAGTGATGGGATTGATACATTCTCCAGATTATCAATATCGGAAGACTTATGTTTCTTGGTCTTTTCCTAGACCTTCCTTAAAACTACACGAAGATCCCTCTCCAGACTTATCTCTGGGATAGCTGAAGCTGCAGGGAACGTTTTATGATACTCCTCAAATTGCTGTGAAGCACAGAGAGGCCCCTGGCATGCCACTCTGTCCTGTTGGGGCTGGCTGTGCCCTGGCTCTTGGCTCTGCTGGGTGGGGACCGCGGCTGTCACTGCAGCCCGTGTGAAGGATGGCCACGATCTGGGCTGTCTCAAAGGGTCTTGAGGTTCCAGGTCTGTCTCTAAGATACGAGGACAACGCCTATTCCTGTGCTTTGAGGGAGTGGAGGGGCAACTAACTTCATACCAGACAGTGTCCCCTCATTTATCCAAGAATGAATAGTGATCACTAAATAACTCAATACTTTTAAACTTCCCAACCACATCTCTTCAGACTTACGTTCCTTTAAACTTGTTTAAACAGCCACGCTGGGCAGTGGGGGTGTTTCGGGGGCTGGGGGGGGGCAGAGGCTGCCCGGCCGTTCGCGGAGCGCACAGGCGCTGCCGGCTGTCCTTGCCTGTCCCCGCGGGCAGGTGGCAGCCTGTGTCCGCGCTGTCTCACGCGTGTCCCCGCCTGCCGTCCCCAGCGCGCCCTGGGCTGGCTCAGCGGGGACAGGGCGCCTGCGAGCGCTGCCTCCCCCGCTCCTTCCCGGCCCTGCGGCTGTCAGCGTCTCGGGATGAATTACTCCCACGGGGAAACGAGCTCGCACACGAAGCGAGCCGCAGACGGGCTTGACGAGGGCACGAAGCCTCTCTCTGGCAGAGCTAAGTCATGGTGCTGAGCCAGTGCCAGCTCTGTTTTTGACACCTACAATGTCATAAAAATTCTGTGTGACAGCTTTGTGTCACTCCCCAGGTCTGAGGATGAGACCAGCCTGCGTCCCTTCAAGCAGCCCTGGGATCAGGCGGCTCAAGGAAGTCCCACACTGCGACGCCAAACTCCGCTGCAGCACGGCAGATCACTTGGCATCAATAGTTTTAAATTTAATACCACATGGAAAAACGGTGTCATAACAACACATCCAGGCTGCAAACTGAGCTCTCTGAAATCTGCAATTGGCACTGTGACTGAAGTACGTGCTGCAGTACCTGTGCCAACATGAATGTGCATTGCCTTAATAAATATTCACTAATAAATCAGTTGAGACTTAGACATTCACTTTGATTCTAATTTACACAACTGCCAAAATACCATGAAAGGTAGGTGTTAGCAATGCCTGTGAAAGCCTAGGGAAGACAGGATGGATGTCCTAAAGTTTGGCCTTCTGAAGGGTAGTCTTTGTATCACCATAACCAAGTGAAAAAGCAACTGGTGAAGCTGAGGGAGGAGAAGGAGTGGGTGGTAGCAGTTTAGAGGCTTTTTGGACGTTCTGGCTTATGAATAATACTCTTAATTACTGCAACATGCTATTGTAAATGGTCTTGTCTTCTTTCTTTTCCAGGCTCATAAGTTAGCCTATCATTTTACATAACTATACATTAAATGCAGTCTGACTTCTGTTCTAGCTACAGAAATATTGGGAATAACCACCTCATGAAGTTTGTTGTCAAGATTTTTTTAAGCTTACAAGATCTATGGCTTTTGCTTCCATGAGAAAAACTGAAACAACCATGAGTGCTTGAAAATATATAATCCTGTACCAGGAGACATCAGACAGAGGTTGCAAAGTACTCCATGTCTTGTGCTTTTTTTTTTTAGGTCTATTTATGTATCTTTGGGAAACAGTAAATCAGCAAGGAGCTGTGCAAGGCACAAAGCTCCTTTACTGAGATCTCTTTCCTGAGAAAACACCTTCTTGTAGGAGCTTTTTTCAGATCTCCCTGCAGCACTCAAAAGCCTCTCTCTGACATCAGACACACTGGTATAAGGAACCCATAGAGTAGAGAGCAGCCCATAAAGATGCTATAAGGAAAGCAATGAGCAACTCAATGCCACCCAAATCATAATAATAGGTTACATGGACAGGTCCTCACAGGCAGCCTTTAGGGAGCCCAAGACAAGCAGTCTGGTGAACAGTTACTTTAGCAAGTGCTTCTGAGGATTCCTGAGCTGTGGCCCCACTGCAAGGTCCCTGGGGCCAATGCAGTTCAGTTACATTGATCAGGTGACCCAGGGAATATACACTAGGGAACAGCAACATGCCTGGAAAACTCGTGAGGTTATGTGTCCTCTTATCATTGCTTGCCTTTACAACTGTAAGGCTATTAACCTGCTGTCAATGCAACTTTTTAAGGTCTCTTCTTATTTGTAAGTGAGAACAGATGAGTAAACTAATGAGATGGAATATGAGGGCTGGACACAAAATAAAAGATCTGTTCTGCGTAAGTCAACAGTCTTTCAGAGACCAGCTTCATCCTTCCTCATCCAAAAACATTCCTACACAATCACAATAAAAATGCACAGATCTTCCAGGAACTGCTGTTTTCAACATCCCCTAACTGCTCCAGCTATAAACCAACCACCAACAGAACATCCAAAAACATTTCTCAAAAAGAAATACTGTTTTCCTATTTTTTTCTCTGAGCTGTGGATGTACTTCAAAGAAAGATAGTCATGTATAGATTGTTTCCCTTAAATGCAGGAAATCATTCTTCCAAGTGTAACTAATTCGAATTAAATCAATACATTATGTTTGGACAGCAACCAGCTGCAGAAAATTTTAGCAAAGCAAGTGTTAGAAGCTGTAAGTAGTTCAAAATAGGACTTCAAGTGCAGTCCTGCTCTACTTAGTTTCAAGTTATCTCTTAGAATTGAAGAGACTATTATCACTAGAAAGCAAGCAGAATTTTTCTTTTCTAGGCAGCATTCCACCTGAGGATCTAACCAGTCATCAGCTTACACTCACTACTTAAAAAATCTAGGCAAACTTACAGAAAACCTTAGTACAGATAAGTCCACAGGGCCATCCATGACAGAGTCAAAAAGCAAAGCAGACTTTTAACATCTAAAACGACTAGAACAGCACTCATGGAACTAAAGGCATTACTTAAAATGCAACAATGCCTACCTTTTTGGTGTCTTGACACGCTATCAAACACAGAAATGCAAGTTCTTCCTCCTTCTTCTGCTCTAACCTCACGTTAATTGGTGCTGGAGATGTCAACACTGACACGAGCTGTAGCAGCACTTGGCTGGAATAACCTCTTCTCTGGAGCAGAAAATTGCAGGCAAGTCCCCCACCTTCCAGAGGTAAGTCTGGACTATTTGAGGACATCTCTTTCCTGATCACTCTCGTAGAGCCTGTTCTGCTGTGTGTACTGAAATATTCATTGCTGCATAAGTTTGAGATAGATTCTCTCTGTTCCAGGGTATCCTAGATGATTAGGTTAGCCCCATTAGCTATCAGGTGGCCATGTCATGGGAAAGGCAGCCGAGGAATCATCATTTGTAAACCCAACGAATGCTCAGGGCTACTGAGACATTAGGTACCTATGTTTTTCTGTGGAACTATTTTGGGTTAGATTGCAGGAGTTGGCAAGAATAAAAAACATGCTGTGAAGACAGTGTTACACTGTAAAGTTTCTTACTTGGTCACACTGTGCTGTGCCTTGGGATTTTTCTTTTGTATTGTTCTTTTTTCCTAATAAGGTGTCTGGGACTTTCTTCTTTGAGAACACAGTTCTGTTTAAAATATCAAACAGGAAATTAGGTCTTCCAGCTAAGGTGAAACCCAGGAATTTTTCCTGTTGAACAATGGACTCCAGAGAGAGTTCCTATTTAGATAAGAAAGGGCTGGAAATTCCAGCCACCTTAAAATAGACGAACAAAAGTCCTTCTGCTCCAAAAGCTACTGGTACTTTCTGAAGACTGAAGGTCATTTATGCCAGTCCTTTGCCCTGAGGAAGGATTAACTAAATGTTTTTGTCTTATCTCAGAGATGGAAACTCCAAAACTCCTCATACTGATATTTCACAACCTCTACTCTTCAAAACTACGTTTTAATATCAAAATGAACTCTTAGTGTGTTTCCAGCCCTGTCATACTACAACATGGAGAAGAGATGGTTCCCACCCTTTTAACAGCAGCCTTTTGCATATTTTAACATCATTGTCATGCTTTTTGGCTCTCCTATATTTTTTTCTTGCACCTTTAGGTTACACAGCACCAGTTTGTCCAGCGTTTCTTTCAGGGGCATGTCTTGTATCACAATGACAAGCACACAAAAATGAAAGGAACATTGTTTTTCTCCTTTTTTGCATGATGACATTAGCGGGATTAAACAGGCTAATTCAGTTACCCTTGAATTTCCCTATGGTTGCCTATCTCTGAAACTTACTGATTAGTCCAAAGGAAGAGTGTACTTTTAGATGTACACATTTCTGTGTACATGGCAATCTACAATTCAACATGTAGGCACTTCTGACTTTCCCTCACATGGCAGTAGATATGCTTAGGGATATACAATGTCTAAATCAGAATTCTTTTTGGAAATCTTATGCTCAATTATTTCAGTGTAATTCTGCTAAATCTCCTGTATTCGTTGCCACCCCAGCAAAAGAAGCAGAAATTATGCAGTAAGTGTTTTAGTGCCACAAGTACTTGGCAAAAACATAACATCTGAAATGGATTTCCTTGGCTCATAACCAGGCACGCTTTGCAAGTGTGGAGGTATTTTACACAGGACCAAGTTTGCTGTCACAACCAGACCTTGGCTTAGTCTGGCTCTTTTTTCACATACCTCTGGGAGAAGTCCCATGGAGTTGGGCTTCGTACAAAAATACTGGGTATTACTGTATTTGCTTTGGATTTGATTTCCAGAGGAAACGTTGCTTTCATCAGGATGAAGTCTGTATTCACCTAGTTTAGAGAAATAATCTAAAAGAACTCTGTGTATCTGTTTCTTTTATTCTGCTGTCATGCTAAGGGTCTGCTGAGGAATTCTCTCTTTTCTGCCTCATCCTTATTGCAAGAAGGCCACAAATATGCAGTTCATTTCTTTAAATGGATGATTTTCTGTTACTGTGTCAGGTCTTAAATACATTTCTTAACTTTATATGAAATCCTTAAATCACTGGAAATGTTAGGAGTTATCAGATCAAAATTACAAGAAAATACTTTAACATTTTATGCTAACCAGAGACCTTTAACCCCTGCCCTTTGCTGTGATAGCTTTGCTGCTTTACCCATCTTTTCACTATTTAGTTACAGGACACAGACAGACCAGTACCAGGAATTGTGACCTGTCAAAAATTAGCTCTTTCCTGGAATTAGTCTTTAAAATTCAATTTCAACATAACTCTTATGCTCTTTATGACTGCAGCTCTTTCTGAATCAGTATAATGGCTTTCTGAATCATTATAATTAACCAACTCCTTCCCTGCTGTTGGGACATTGCAGGCAGCCAAAGAAGGTGCTGACTTTTAAGACATGACCCTTGGTGTGCCCTGCCTGGGCTGCTGTCCCCACAGGCAGGCAACACACCGTGCTCCACCACACATCATTGCTCTGCAGCAACAGCACAGCAACGGGAGCTGTGGAAAATAACAGCGAATGAGACAGAAGAACAAACGAAATAAATACAAGTATCTTTCGATTCAAAATTAAAGTTTTCTCTTGAATATCAGTAGCAAATTGTCAACCTCCTAGGGAACAACACCTTCCCTAAATACACAAATTCAGGAACTTATTCAGAGAAGGTTTTAGGATGTGTGTAGGTAAGAACTTCATTGAGAACACTGCTCAGCACCGGAGGAAACTTTTTAAAATACCTTATCATTAAAATAAGATCTGAAATTAAATTAGATAATTGGATGTCAGTAATACTAAATGCATTAAACCAAGCAAGGGAAATAGGTACTTCTGTCCCTAAGGTCCCTATAAAGGTATAACTTTATACATAAATATATAATGGGTTATGAGAACACATGTCATGCTTTGATGCTGGCCCAATGCCAGTGCCCCCATGAAAATATATTTTCTTCAACTAACTGTTGTGAGATGTGACCAGGAACAGAGCAGAGCAGGCTCAAGCTTAGAAAGAGAGTGAAAAAAACTTTATTAACCTACACTAAAATAACAGAAACACAGAGGAAACAGAATGAAAACCTTCCAAACATTCCTCCTCCTCCCACCCAATTTCCACCAAAACACAATGAGACAAAACCTTGGAAGCCTGATCAAGTTACCCCCACTCAGATAATCAATTCTTAGTCCACCAGGGGAGAGAGGAGTCTCTCTTGTACCATAGTCCTCCTCACAAAACACAGTTGAAACCTCCCATGTTTCCTTGTCACACGTGGCACCGCCCGGAGAAACTCTGCCATCGTGACAAGCTCCTTCCATGTACAGTGCTCTCACCACCGTCCATGGACCAAAACTGCTCACAGGGTTCTTCAAGGATGCTTTGCCAAGTGCCAAAAACCAGCCATGTCTCATTTTTGGGACAACAGTCCCCCCCATTTTCTCATCCCCTGGGGCCGAGGGTCTCAAGAACAGAGCTCTTCTTCTCCCTGAAGACAGAGAGCACCACCACACCCTCTTCATCTTCCTCTGTTCACTCCACTCCTTTATATGGTGTCATTACTGCAGGTCAGTCTCTCAGCTCAAGCCATCACATCCACTTAAATGCAGTTTCACGTACTGCAGGTCACTTGGTTTAGTCTATGGCTGTACAAGAAAAGTCCAGCCAAAAGCCACTCCAGCATCTCCTCCCACCTCAGATTCTTCCCATCTTCCTTGAACATCTCAGGTCCCAGACTGTCTCTCTTCTCTCTCCAACCACCAGCCAGGAGGACTAATGTTTCATAAAGTTTCCTTCACCTAGGAAAGGGTTAAAAGTCCGGGCTCCGCTGCCCTCAGGGCACTGAAATCTCATGGCAGGAACTCCCACACAACTGGGCAGCTTTCCCACCCGCCTCCTCTGCCGGCACAGGCTCTCTCTCTCTCTCCCCGTCTGGGGGGGAACAAAAGACATCTCGGTGTCTCTCCACCCCTTCGTCCTGCAGGGCTGGCCCCGTTCCATTCCCTTCCACCCTCTCTCTCTCTCTCTCTTCGGGGCTCCGGCCTACCTCAGCCTGGGCCTTCATGGCTTCCCCTCCACCACCCAGCCAGTGGCTGGACAGAGAGAGATGTGCACTCTCCCTCGGCCGGAACAAAAGAGAGCGAACTCTGGGAAATCTCTGCTTTTAACCCCGTGTGTCCTCAAAGGCGACTCATGTCTTCAGTGGTCACACCAGGTGTCAATATTCAAATCTGACCACTGATTGGTTTGACTATAACTTCCCAAAAAACTCACTTCCTCTCAAACCAAGACAACATGCAATAATCTAGATGAACAAAACACTGAAGAATACTGAGAAACAGGCGTCATGTGCCCTAAATGTCACATATCCATGTGTCCTGCATGCTATTCTTTATTGGTGGGATTCCTTTCATGCCATGGCTTGTCAGCATCTTTAGTGCCTATATCACACAACTAAGATCCTACAGATGTAATTATTTTGTTCACTGTATCCATCACTACCCTGAAGAAGACCCCTTGTCAGATGACAATGGTGAACCAGTTTATTACCAGTATAACTTTGGATTTCAGATAATTTTTGGAGCTCAAGCCTAGGCACTCATCTAATCCTCCCTTTGGATCTACATCCCTAGAGGTGCTCCATGACTTACCAGCTCGGAGGGAAGCTCTGTGGCCCAAGCTGTGCACTAGCTCCTTTGGCACCTTTCCCTTCACAAGCAGTCAGACTTGTTGCATTCTGATGAAGTGAGAAGGAAGAGAAAAAGAAATATGGAAAATGTTTAACAGAAAGCCCATTTGAATGCAAATAAAGTAAACAGCATGTGCCACAGTACCAGATAAATGTTTGGAAGAACACAGTGCTAGAGGGCTGCCAGCGGTCACTCAGCTGAAACAGCTCCAGGATCTGGGACATCAGTCACAATATTTACCATAAGCCAAAACACAGCCCAGCTCAGCAAACCAGCCAAGCACTAAACACAGCTAGTATCTAAAAAATCATTCTGAGGCCTCTCAGGTTTGTTGCACTTTGAGATACGGTGGCATCGAAGTTCACCTCGTCAGCCTCTCTGCACTCCCACTAACCTGCCAAAGCTCTGTATTTGTAGCAGGATTTGAATATCTATATTAAAATGCACAGAGCACTACTTGCAAATGCACTAAAATTGCAGACATATAGATATGTCATATTTTGTCCTTTACATGCAATCTTTTTAGTGGCTGCAGTGGTACAGATGTTCAGAATATAAGCAACAGATGTCAAAATTCACTTTCTTCTAAAAATCTGATTTTTTTCTTCCATCTGAGCATCTGTTACATTTAGATATGTCAGATAACAAAAAGCTACTAGCACCTCCAGAATGAAAGCATCAAAGACAATGTTTCATCATGGAGGCCCACACCTCCCCTGGTACCACAACACCAACCTGATGCCTTCCTGCCTCCCCCAGGGATTAGCAGCACGGCTGACAGCCAGGCAGACAAACAGCAGGTTTCTCTGTGGGTATTCAAAATTGCATTATCACAGGGCAGATATAGGATAGACTGTAGGGAGACAGCTCAAATAAATAGGAAGAACTGTAAATGCATGGTAGGAACCCACGCAGCAATCACAGCTGATTGCATTTGGGATGCACACAGGAACCTAAGATGGAAAGCAGGAAAGGACCTTGCAAGAAACCAAGCTGAGAAGAAGACAGACATGGTAATATGGAGCCTGTATGGGAAGAAAATCATAGGGAAATAGGTAAATTATTTCTATTTTAAGAAGTAATTGTAAATAAAAGGAAGAAGAAAAGAGATGCTACCAAAGCACAAAATAACAGGTCCTGTGGCTGCCTGTATATTTGTTTGGCATTTTTCTGCCTTGGCCTCACCAATGTTAGTATAAGGTGTTTCCCATGCCATTGCTGTAGGTAACACACCTACAGCAGAACAGAGCTAATTTTGGTTATGTAGCCACAGTCAAAGAAAGAGCCTCCTTGTTGACTATTGGCACTAATAAAGCCTAGGCCTATTAGAAGAATCCCTTGGAAATTAATAGATTGAATTTTCCTTACATTTAGATGGCTGACATAACTCATCCATTTTGACAGAATTATTTTTTAACTTCTAAAGTGTAAGTTATACTGGAATTGCAACAGGACGATGTCTCCTTACTACAGGACTCAGACCAGACCTTCCAGACAGCTGGTCTGCAAGGCTGTCACATTGTGCAATGGCTGCAGAAACTTTCAGTTCCATCCATGCGTGGAAAGAATCAAAACAGAGAACTGAAGAAGAGTCTGGTTTTGAGACATGTAGGAAAAAGCCCAAACCAAGGGCTATGATGTGTTGCATTATGACACATCACAGCAAAAGGAATTCCTATTACCTAATATGCAGGAAGAAAGGGAAAGGAACTATAATACGTACAATTTTATACTTAATGAGATGTTGCTCCAAAGTAATTTTGGGACCTAAATTTAAATAGAAGGATGTACTTGACTTTGCTTTTATTAACTGGATAAATGTCAATATTCAGTTTTGCCATTTTCAAGTTAAAAAAAGTGAAACAAATATTTTACTTATTTTCAGAAAGGTAATTGTTTCAACAGCTACAGCCATACTACTTCAAGTGCAAGATAAAATTTTTGCATGACAAACAATGTGACAGTGGCTTCACATAGGCTCCATTTGCAAAAATTTGGTTTTCCTCCTTCACTGTTAAATGAAGGTGTCAAAAAATAATAGCCAAACTGCATAAATGGTCATACACATTTCTTCCCATCTATCACCCCCCTATTCTTAAACCTCTTAAAGCTATCCCTTTCCTTGGGTTGCACTTTAATTTCTGTCATGGCTTCTAGCATCGCCAGTGTTGAGGACAGAAATACACCAGAATATCTCAATTTTTTTGGTCAGCCTATTTCCACAAGAAGAGTGGATCTGCTGCTATTGCAAAAAAAAAAAAAAAAGAGTTTTTTGCATGCACACAAACTGGGTGTGCAATGCAGTGTGGTGCTCCTTGAAAGCAGTGGAGCTACTGTTCAGGCATGGCACACCTCCTCAGTGAAGTGTGTGCACTCTTGGGGAGGACACCAGCAAGGAACAGGTTGCCATTGCCAGAATACTTTGTGCAAGCTACTGCCAGCCACCTTCTTCCTCAGGGGTAACCTGAGAGCACATGGGGACTGAGCCAAAGAATTGTTCTGGCAAGAGAAATAGCTTGTACCTGGACACCTGGTGCTCCTCAGCCCCTCCTATCTGATATTTGCCCATCCTTTTCTAGCTTGGAAACCACCATGTGCACTCCAGGATGACAGGCAAAGAGACAGTTCCCATCTTTGTTCCCATAACCTGCTTATATATTCCTGGAGCAAACAGGAAGAAAATAATTGGATGCTTTTCCTGGTCTTGAGGGCATCTGCTTCTCACCTGGCAGAGGTGCAATCTTGACAAGGATCCTGTTCTGCATAGAAACTTTCCACATGCAACACTGACCCTGGAAGAAGAGGAATTCTATCAATCTTTCCTTGAGGTTCTTCATTTTCTCTCCTCTGTCACAGGATATGTTCTAGGACAGTGACAGGGACAGAAAACCTGTGGGCTTAGTAGAAGTGTATTTTCTTCCCAGGTCACAGCTCTTCTGTCCTAATTAGCAGAAGGGATCAAAAATCCTGCCTTCCAGGACACATTTCTTTCAGCACGTGACTTCTATCATGGCATCCACCCTTGCCAAGGGAAATAGTCCACATTTCAAGCACCTTTGTGAAGAATTTCTAGATATTTGCTTTTCCCCTGTGGCAAACCTAGGGTGTCTCTTTGCTCTCTTCCCTCAGGGAAAGGCAGCCACACTCTGTGCCTGGAAAATTCACCATGACATACACCACAATGCATCTCCCAAAAAACACTTCACAAAAAGAGATTATTCTCAGTACTGTTGTCCAGAGTGAGTTCGCTGGGCATTAAAAAATAGGCTGTTTCCACAGTGTCAGAATGGTTTTGTTTCCTGCCTTCTTAATGCAGACCTCTTAAGACTGCTTTACTAAGTAGGAACAACAAGGCTAACACCAGTGAGAAGAAATAAAGACATATCCAGGGATATGTCTGAAGCTGCTGAAGTTTTATGGCATCAACTGAAACATGGACAGAGAAAGCATGTTGGGATCAGAGATGAGGAGAAAATGAGTTGAATGAGCAGCAAAAGCTGCCTGATTGTGTCATGTTTCTGTGTCAGTAGCTAACAGAGATGCTATAGAAAAGGACATGCCACTGCAGGAAGGAGAATCAGCAATAGCCCTTGACAGAAACAATTCCAGAGTACGTAGACCTCTGCTGTTCTGATGAAAAGCTCCAGGGTGCTCTGTGTTGTCATTTTGCCAACAAGATGCAGAGTCTTCACCCATTAAGCAGCAGCACCAGACATGTGTATTCTGCTTTCATCATTATTTCATGACAGGGGAAGACATGGATCGCAGCTGAAGCTCCTCCCTTGCTCATCTGACCCAGCTCATCTTCCTCTTCCTTAAAAGGGGCAAGAACAATCTTCTGCCTCTGTTCCTTAAAAAACCCAACATCTGGTCAGTCTAACCAGAGCTAGCTAAGTCCCTCCATCTTCCCACTCCACCACTTCTCACTTCCCCTCCTGGGACAGGGTTTTATAATTGTCTCTGTTCCATGGTGCTGGTGGTAAAGGCTCATCCGCCCGCAGATATTCCACTGGATGTGACCAAAAAGGAACGAGAAGAACATGTCTCACATGGAATCAGTGTACGAAAATCTCGTGATCTGCCTCTTCCTCCGAACTTGGCATGGCATAGTGCCTGCAGTTCTCAGAGTGTTTACATGGAAGTGGTTTGGGTTTGTCTGGATGCTTACTTGTCATTTGCTTTCTCTGCTTGTCTGTTTTCTCCCCTCTAAATTTTCATCCTAAGCAAAAGCCTTATTGTAGTGGTGGGCAAATCCTTTTCTGGCCACTATAAAAGCCATGCACGTGCTGCAACCCCTTCCTCCCTAGTCTGGGCTCTCTTAAAGTCAGGTGCAAATACAAACATTAGCATGGGTGTGAGTGCTATCTCAATGTTACAGGAAGTTATTTTTTAGTTTGATTTTGTTTGGTTGGTTGGGGTTTTTTTGGTTTTTTGTTTGGGTTTTTGGGGGGGTTTTTTTAACTGACCTTGCATGAGGACATGCAAAATCAGGGAACACTTTCTATACTTCCTCCCACCACATGCCAAGCAAGATTTCTCATTTCATTTTCCTGCAGGGTGTGCCAGCTCCCTGCCCCAGGATGCCGTGCACCTGGACCTGCCACCAGAGCCCCTGGCATGGCATGAAGGCGCTGGCACCAACCTAGCACTGCCACACCCAGATAGCTTTGGCTCAGTGACTCAGGAAGCAGCTGCCAACAGAACTGATGCCATTTCTGAGTCCCTCTGGCTCTCCTTGCCCTCTGGGCTGGCATTTTCCTCCCCACGAGAAACTGGGGTACCAACATCTCCCCAAGGTCATTGACAGAAGCTCTGCACCTCAAAGCAGTTTCTCATCCCATAGATCCAGAGGGACTGTGGCTGCCAGTGGGGTCGGGGACCTACACCTGCACACACAGAAGAACAAAACTACGTAGGAAAAATCCCCATCAAATCTGGAAACTAAAGAAGCAATTACTTATATGCAAACTTTAATCTCATGTGTGGTTTGAGCTCTCAGTGAAATCACTAAGATTTTTCCAGCAATCAAGGGCAGTAGTAAGCCCAAAACCAATTCAAAGTTTTCAAGATTCAGAAGAATCTAAGTTCTCAGCTGGGTAAGTGGGAGAAGGGCTGAATTCAATACATCCACACTGATGCATAAGAAAACTTGCTGTTGACATTGCTTAAACCTGTGTAGTGGCACTTATATATATCATCAGAATATAAATTTTTCCTCCAGCCTCTGCTGAGAACATTCTAGTTCTCAACAACAACTCTCAACAGATCAAACCCAGTGATCACTATAAAGGCTGCAACAAGCAGTCGCCAGAGCCTGGACTTTCACAATGCTTTCCTACCTCAGAGACTCAAGAAGAACGTCTGGTAGCATATTATAGCCAAAATGTTTTGCTGATTAATGTGGCAATTCAATTTCTGTGCTGCTTTTTTTTCTCATAAGAGAGAACTCTCAAGAGAATTAGAAACAGTCTCTGAGGACAGAAAAAATAGATCACGCAAAACAACAAAAAGCCAAAACATAATCCTTGTTTCAAAGTTCCATCCAAAACTCTGCGTCTGGCTATTGCTAATAGGAAAACTATTTGAACATTTGGTCAAAAGTCAGGGGGTCAGTCAGTCAGCAAAGGTTACTCAGGAAATTTGCCACAGCAAATTAATAGATTCAAATGGAAACATGACTGGAAATTACAGTTTTTATCTCAAATCAAATAACCTGACCAGGAAGTCTCATCAGAAACAAAATTGTTCTGCACTGTGCAACAGCCAGCCAGGCGAGTCTGATCTTGTGTACACTGAACTCAGTGAGAACTCTTCCAGTAGGTTCCCTGGAAGTAGAAGTAGATCAAGTCCACCTTGACGAATTATAATTAAAAATAAAACCTTTTTAATGATGAATCATTGACTAGGATGCATTAAATTTTACTAATTTTCAAAAAACATTCAAAAGGCTGTAGAAAATAAATTTTTATCTACCCTCATCAAAAATGAAAAAAAAATCCAGTTTGGCATCAGTAAGGATTCCCGTGGTGCTGACTGCTTGGAGCATAGCCATAGGGTGGAGAAGTTCATTTGCACAGGAGACAATACCATGAAATGCCCAGATTTACTTCTGAACCATAAATCAGTCACCACTAACATAAACACCCAATTTTACTGAGTTACAGACAAGTCTCCTCCACCACCTCCAGCAGAAGAAATAACTTTGGCTTACACAGCCCACAGCTCACTAAGCCTTAATTTTTTTACTGCACCCCTGAGAGGCACAGCCCAGAATTTCACCTTTAGACCTTCCTGAAGCTGTTGTGCAGCCGACACCAGTTAAGAGGCTGGAAATGCTCCTGCAGGTAACAGGGTGCCCATACTTGGCAAGGTCCTTAAACCTGCATACTTTTCTTTTCAAAATTCTGCCTCAGCAAGTTGCTCTGGACATAACATTCAAATTATAAAAAGAGCCACAAGCATTTATCTTCAAAGATCCCCTTAATGCCACCTAACTTAGCTGGCAACAACATCAATAATGTTACATAAGAATGATAAAACTGCCTATTTGCCAACAGAAAATTCATTAGGCATTAGTTATTGTTCTGACAGCAAAAGGTGACACTTCCCCATTTCTATTCAGCCACTCCAAAGAGAAACTGCCTGTAGTCTTGGCAGGTGCTGTTCCTGCTCCATGGAGCTCCCCATGGATCTGTTGTGCATATAAACAGACATTTAAAAGACAAAGAACTATAGACTATATGGCAGAGAAGCAAACAGATACTACTATGTCCCTCAAAATATTTGTGGAATAAGAAACCATTTCTGCCTACCACATTGCCTTTGCAATTACTGCCATCAGAAAACTTCTAACAAGTGTTTAATTTTTACTAATCTCATGCAAGTTAAGCAACACAAAGGATAGGAACCAGTTATTAAGGCAAGCCAATAGAGTCCTATGGATTCAGAGTTGTCCCAAAGGCTAGGCTAGAGTTATATAAAAGGATGTAGTTTGGCTTTTTCCACTTTACCTGAATTAAATCCAGCCAGATACCAGCAACATACTTTTTAATCTCAAAGGAAAACATCAAGAATTAAGGAAGAACAGACATTCTGAATGACTGTGCTTACACTGCTCCTGAAGGAACTGATCTTGTGGCTGCATTCCCAAGGCAAGGGTTTCTGGGGTTTAAGAAATTCCATGAAGTGACCTTTAGATTCTTTATTTCTGGAGAGATATAGAGGGAAAAGTCAGCAGACTCTTCCAACACCAGATTTCCTCTTCTTTATAGCAACAAAGGTTTAAGGGCTCCTGCTGTCCTGAAGATGAGGGCTCTGCAGTACTTGGAGGCCTCCCCAGAAGCAGAATGACAGAACAGCTGTGCTGTTTGTATGGCTGGGGCACCTGCTCCTGCAGCCCACAGCAGTGACCTGCTCAAGAGGTTTATGGCACAGACAACGGAGTCATTGCCACAGGCAGGCAGCTCACAAAGGCCACTGTCTGCCTTGGGTGAGGAAAGCTATGCTTAGCAGGCTGGGCACGGACTAGAGAATCCCCCAGCACCCGTCCCTCTGCCCCACTCTGCCTCCCTTTCCTGCCATCACAGGGCAGTAAGACAGCCACGTTCAACCCAAACCTCCCTGTGATCGCTCAAACAGTGTGTGGAAGTCAGTCTTTCCTGCTGCTGCCTCCTTTTCTCAAGCTTTACAGGCTCTGCCCAATCTCAAGCAAATCTGACAACAGGATACCAGCCACAGAAAAGGTGTTCTCCAGCTTACAGAAAAACAGATAAGGAGGATACAGATTTTATAGTGAAGAAAGGGGTACAGTGGGGATGCCGCATAGATTAGACACTGAGGAATCCAGGCACGAGCCATGACTCCACAAGACCAGCACAGCATTAACTCTGTGCTTGTGCAACACTCTGTCAGTCACGCCTGCAGGAACATTGAGTCCTTAGGGTATTAATCTGGGGAAAGTGGGTATGCCATCAGTACAGGAAGTCAGAACCGGTCCTTA
Organism: Promerops cafer; assembly: GCA_013398275.1. NCBI lineage: Eukaryota > Metazoa > Chordata > Aves > Passeriformes > Nectariniidae > Promerops > Promerops cafer. Next base: position 1,473,431 of record VZSE01009562.1, read on the forward strand.
ACTGCACTGTGTTTTCTCACCTGGAGAATCTTGCTGTCCTTGAGACTGTTATGCCACCATCAGGTTTGCTTGAAGGCAGCCAGAGGCTGGGTAGGATGTTCTTGGGAAAAGGAAACGAGTGGAGAGCTAACAACTGTATTAGTCACTAACATAAGTCTGTTTAGACAAAGATTACCAAAATACAACGAAAGTAATTGGCAAAATCTAAAGCTGCTTCTGTAAGTGTTTATTCATGAAGCAGCTTCCATAAACACAGAACTTTCTCAAACCTGAACATAATGGAGATCATTTAATTTTCAAGGCAGTACAAGTGTGTTACGCAAGCAAAGATTTTTCAAGAGTTCTTTATTTTAAACATGACAGCATTAAAGAAGGACTTAGGGAAAAACTAATACCAGATTGGAGAAATCTTGGATTGCACTCTGTAGAAAATTTCTGTCTGTGAGACTTCTGTCTTCCTCTGCATTTTCTGCTCTACCATTCAATAACTTATCAAACATAAAATCAGTTCTTTTGTGCCTGTAAGGCATTCTATGTGAAGGAGAAATAGGAACATAATTATTTAGTAGAAACAGAAAAGCAGCGTGGTTATCCACCACCATATAACAGCCATTCTGGCATCTGTAGGAAAATTCATATTTTGATTATGGTTTTGTTACACAAAAATTATGTAGCAATACTGCCTTAAAGCAGTGGCTTCTAACTATTTAATTCTGGCACACTGACCTTCCCCACCATGCCAGACCATGGAATCAAAGAAGAGATCTGACTTTATAAAATAAACCAAAGATGATAATTTCTCCTTTTCCCCCAGCATTATTTTCTCAGGGCAGACCACTTCCTGAGGCAGCTGACAGGAAAGCTGGGCAAACACTTGCACCAATGCTCCTGAAAGAGCAGCAACATGCCACAGGTGCCTGGGGGCTGGAGCTGGAGCAAGAACATCTTTGCTGATACAACATTTATGACTTCCTGCTGTAAATATTCAGCCTCAGGCTCTGGCTGGGCCACATGCAAAATCCAGCTGCGGTCTTCTGTTGCCAGACTGGGCATGCCCCAGGCAGATCAAACAAGCTGTTCATCCTTTCTAGAAACATCCCAGCATCTCCAAAAAGTTCTGCCTGTTTGCAGAGGTGCCCGCAGGATTTATGGTACCATGTGCTGCCAGTGTGACATGGGGCTACCCTGCATGCATTTCCATCAACCCATTCTTTCTCCCTGGTGCCTTCTGCTCTTCTTTAAACATGGGTTTATGTCCGATGGTTTTAATTTCAAGTTTACAACCAGTTTCTACTCATTACAACCTGATCTTGTCCTCAGATTTCATCTTCAGCTGTGACTTTATGAGTTACTTTCCTCAGCCCCTCTCCACCCCCTTATTTTGTGTCTGGCACACTCCATGACAGCTTCATATCTTATCCTTCTGCTGGATCTCATTCCACACCACAATCTCTGCTTGGGAACCCAGTGGAGCCGAGAGGCCTGTGAGCACTGTCAGGACACCTCGTGGTGGCTGAGGGCCTCAGGGGGATATAATGTCACACAGGTGGCTTTGTGTGTGCTCCAAAGGGGGCTGGCAGAGAGCAGAGCCCAAGGTGGGGTTGGCATGCAGGACAGCCAGAGACAGCAGCATGGAGGGGAAGGTGTCTTGCCCATACTCCTGGGATATATCCATGTCCTGAGCAGGACTGTATGTCCTGAAGAGCAGGCCCCAAGAACTTTGCAGATGGTGCTTTCCTGCACTCAGGAATAGTTTGTCTACCTAAGAGAAGCAGAAAGGATTTATGGGGGAAAATAGAGAAAGAAGAAGAAACCCCTCATAAAAAACAGGACTCTTGGGAGTCAGAATAACGTCAGCTCCCCAGTAATTCTAGGAGATAATTGCAGGGCATTGTAAGCTTCTACCGGGCTAATAAAGAGCTTGTTCTTCCCACCTATTTAAGCTTCTCATTACTTTCTAGCTTTATAGCTGCAAACAACTCACACAAAGTGCTGCTGCTCCCATCTCCTGCCCTGCTCTGGCCTGAGACTTGGCCTTTTGTGCCTTCTGCACCTCTGGAGCAGTGCCACATCCTCTGTGACAATTCCCAGCCTGACTTCATGACACTCTCTGGTCACAGATGTCATTTCTGCCCTAGCTCTGGAACAGATCCCAGAGGCACCTCTCACTGTGGCTTCTCAGCAGCCTTCTTCCCTGCTGCATATATTCCCCCAGCTGCATGCTTCTGGAGCTTGCACTGCCAGCAGGATCACAATTAGAGTTTTTGCTAAGAGGAGCAGACACAAGACAGGCACAGCCACAGCAACGGCTACTGAGAGCAGCTTGTAGCAAGGTGCAGTGCATACCAGGACAGCTGGCTTCCTCATTAGCCCTCTGGGGACACTTCTCCCTGTTCACATCACCTGGACCCATCTGCTCTTGTCTTGCCAAGTCCTGTGATGAATGGGTGCTGTACTAAGCAAGTCTGCAAAAGATACTTGTGGAGCCTCCTTTCTCCACTACATCTGACTCTCCTACTCCTTGGATCCCACCATATCAGTCCAACCTGCTCACACACAAGAGGTCCAGTCCAAGGATCACAGTTGCCTCTAGGGCCACAATGAAACCATGCATGTACCAGAAAAGCAGCATTTCTCCCAGATACACTCATACAGGATCAACACTGCTCTGGACTGTACAGGAAGTGCCTACCACCTCAGAGATGGCCCAAGCAGAGAACTGCACCACTTTGAACAAATAAGTAGAATGAAGAGCAAATGGGAAGAAAATGACAGGTTTTGTTTTCTCATTTGAGGAGTACTGACATCCTCAGATAAAGCTGGATGAGCACTAGCGGCTTATCTATAGCCACAGATCCCAGACACAGAGAACTGACTGGAAGGAACTTTTTTGGACCATGATGTGACTGCCATGAATCAGAACCACACAAGTGCCCCGGGGTCCTGCACAGAATCATCACATGGAAGCAGTACAGGCAAGACCATGCTGAAGGCTGATGCAGTGCAGTGATAAGCCCACCCCTGGAGCCGTCACCTCTTCACCTCTCCAAGACCTGTACTTATCTCTGCTCCATGCACCCAACCCCTCCAGCACACACTGCACCATAACAGGACCCATGATCTTGGGGGTCAAGAGCAGGCTGCAAGATATACCTTGTGTCTGATCAGCAAGACTCTGTCAGGGATTTTATCCAGTACTGTCACTCTGCAATCTCTGTCTTGCGTACTGCCTAACACCAAAGGAAGCTCAAAGACAACAACTTATTTTTCTCTGCACGGAGGCTGCAGAAGCTTAGCCAAGCCAAAATCCATGCTGCAAGGGTTGCTGCAGCATTCCTTGCTAATTCCTTGTAGGAGGCTAAAGGAGAACACTACTTTCACAATGACAAGATCCAAGTAATGACTAGCTCTGAAATTGCTTAGAAAAGCTACTTCCCCAGACGGTAAATGATCCAAGAAATAGAAGGCTGAACCACTAAACTGCTCCAAAATCCCCACAAGAGAACAGACTCTACATCAGAAAATCTGTGATACACCACATTGCAAGCTCATGCCAGCACAAAATCATCATTTTCTTATGATCTTACTTACCAGAGTCAGATCCAACTAGAACCTTAGCTTAAACTGTCTCAAAACTTTTCACCAGAAAGATCTGCCATGCCCACATTTTAAGTACTCCCAAGAGCACATCTAACTGATTTCTGGGCTTCTATGTGGTATGCAGATCCTATCACATCTTCTTCCAGCTACCCTTTCTCAATTTGGCAAGACAATCAACCATTCAGTGACTGTTCTGTTTATCCCTCCAGGAACTGAGTTGCAGATCAGATCAGATCAGGGTATTTTATGCTGGTTAAACCTGCATTAACAGGCAGGAGTTCCAAAAGAGAATGTCTGGGTTTGCCAGGAATACTATCACAGGCATCAGAACAGCCACTGACCTACTGTGATTCTTCTGCCCTTCAAAGCCATGAGCCTCAAACACAGAATGTTCCTGCTTGATGCCCTCTCAGTCAAGTAGAAGGGCTTGTTTTTCTACCTCAACCAGTTTTGGAAAGGTATTTGTATTGTCTCAATTCTCTGATACAACACAACAAAGCAGCCAGATGACCAAACCCAGGGTATTTAAGCAATGAATGGGTCAGTACATCTCCTTAGGTTGTCACCAGAGCATTGCCACAGCATTTTTACACATCCTCTGCCAGAGGCCCATTTTGCCATGCAGTTTGGTGACTTGTGATAGTTGCCCCCAAATGAATCTTTTATATTTTTACATCCTTTTGGGGCAATGAGAGGATCTAGGTAGGGGGAAGAGTTAATGAAAACATATTCCACTTCGGAATTCAAGTGCCAATTTTGTTGAGGTGAATAACAAATTACTATTTAGCTGCTAAACATTGAAGTGATTTCAATGAGGGTATAAGTGCTTAAACTCCTCTATGTGATTCAGTTCAGCTTTTTAAGGCAGACCAAAGTTATTATTTTACCTAAAGTAGGAGAATAAGGGGACAGAGAAGGAAAGGCAATGAGAGAAGAGAGTGTAAAATTTATAACTGGCTAGTCTTATCAAAGCCAAGAAAGACAACTTAGAATGTGACACATGGATCTAAAAGAAATATGTGATTGTTAAGTCAAGAACTTAAAAACTTAGATTTTATTGGTCTGGCCCATCTGCATGTGGACAGCAGGAAGGGCTTTCCAATCCTTGCTGTTCAAGCATGGATACCAGCACTGAGCTGGACACTGAGGAGCTTCCAGGGTATCCCAGCCCTTATCCACAAGGCTTACAAGAGTTCACCACTTAAAGGCTGGTGATTGCACTGGAGAAAGGGGGTAATGGAGACAAGGCCATGTCCCAGCTCATCAGTGTGCTAAACAGAGGGATGAGGAAAGCCTCCTTATTGCATAAAACCTTATATTCTGAGCCTCTTTAAACCGATAGTGAAGACTAAAGATAAAATGCAGATAAAATACCGTTTATTCATCACAGCCAAGATAGACAGAAATTTGTAGCTTTTACAGAAATTACTGAGGGAAGCAGGAAATTCTTGTCCTGATATCCAGATTATTTGTTTTTCAAATGGGTTTAACGTATGTTGGCCTTGACTGAGACTAGATAAAACCAACCAGTTCAGGATGATGCTTAGTTTGGGAAGACTGCCCCCCACAATCTTTAAAGCAAGCTACACCACACTTGTGTTTCTTGACGTAAGCTCCACACCATACTTTCACAGATTGGTGGAATCAACAGGCTCTTTCAGGATGCACTGAGGTACTTTTCAGAGACAGAGAAGGTTAAAGAAGTGGGAAGAAAAAAAAAGGCAAGTTTTCTCTTCTTCCCACCAGCTGTAGCCTTACACTCTTCATGCCACTCCTGCGTCTTTTCCCTCCCCACCTGGGTCTGGCTCTTGACTCCTCACAACCAAGTCGAGTGTGGCAAATCATCTCAGTCCCTTGCCCTCATGAGTCAGAAAGGACTGAGCATGCTCTGCTATGAGAGACCGTCAGAAAAATTTGATTTTCTATTTTAAGAAGCTAGTGCTGATCTACTTGTCAGTAAGCCATATATGGGATATTTTTCCTTAGAAAATCAACATGTTTGTTACAGATTCAAAGGTCACCATCCTCTGTTGATATTTGAGGCTGACACACAAGGGCAAGAGACCACCTGAAAGACTGTATCATCAGAACAGTTTTAGCATTGCAAACAAAATAAATCTCAATCCCTGATGTAAACTTAGCCCTTTTTGTCTATTATGGGACTTAATCCACTGTCTTTAACTAGTCTCAGTTTTATCCTCCTAATCTTACAGAACAATTGACATAAAAGTATTTAAAGCAGATTTTGTGCAGTGACTTTCATGGGGAACTGGCTCAGAATTTTTTCTTTTTATGGTTTCTACCAAAACCAAAGCTGCCCTTTGCAGTGTTGCACAGCTGGTAAGAGATCATGTATCCCATGTAAACCTGCACACAAAGATACAGGATTTTGGATGTCCTTTCTGACCAGATTCTTGCTTTACTTAGTTAATAGTATGTCATGCACATTTTCAGAGATTTGTGTACATTCCATGGATATATTCTTACTAAAGTAGAATTGGTTTTGGTGTGTGGTCTGCAGAGACAAAACGTTGAAATTTGGCCTCAATGAAAATGTAAAAGCTTCATGTCAGATAGCAACTATGATAGTAGATGGTCAACCACACAGTCCTTTTTGGCATCAAGGTGTAAAAACCCTAATAATTTTCTTAAAAGAAATCTGACAGCATTTGCAGCTTTCAGCAGAATCTGTTTACAGTATTTGAATAAAAGGAAGGTCAAACATACTACACTTGACACTGCTGAGAACTGGAAAAGTTTTTGAGGAAAAGTAAGAAAGGTCACTTAAAATAAAGCAGCTGAAAAATTCCCATTTCTTTACTACATTGGTAATAACTGAGGTTTCAGAAACAGTCACAAAAGAGCACAGGGAATTTCCCAAGGTTTCAGGATTTGTTGCCTATTGTTCATATTTAAAAGCAAACACATTTTGTAAAAGCAGGGAGACAACTATGAGATATATCATTAGCTAGCAGTTAATTTCTAGCTGAATATGAGATTATAAATGCAGAGACACCGCACAAGAAACCTGCAAAATTCAGCAAGTAGAGAAAGTAACTTAAATTCACCAGAGACCATTGCTTCAGTCTTCCCAAGTTTTATCAAATCTGTTTGCTGAGATCACATTAGCACTCATGTAACACAGTTGGGCTATCTTCCAACCCACTTGAGCTGTCCTTATCCGAAATACTAACTTTCCTGGTTTACTAACAATTCTATTTATAGTTTATACATACTTTCCTTTTACACAGAGGCACAGAATAAGCAGTTCACCAGGAACTGGACTGGAAGTGCCCAGAGGAGGAGAGGTAAACACATGAACGCAGAGGGGAGTGGGAGTTCAAGCACAGGTTCACAGTGTGAGATAACAGTGAGCTGCCGTTGGGGCAGAAAGATGCCCCACACAGCATTTGTCAGATCTGTGCCACTGGCCTCCACTAGCCACATGCTTCTGGGTTTTTTGCAAGGATTGTACAGAATTGAGCAACAGGAGAGCTCTGTTAATACATATCTGCTAACGAGCACTCCCTGTTTTAGGGCAGAATCACCAATCCACATGGATCTTAATGGATGCCATTGAACTACTCCTGATGATGATGATGACAACTGAAAGCTCACCAGACAATCATCTTCTAGACTTTCATGATCCTTAATGTCATATGTCTCCCTAATATATTACATTTCTTTAGTGACTAACCAAATCTTCCTTTACTGCAGCTGAAACTCACTATTTCTATCCTACCTACAGTAGGTATAGAGAAAAAAGAGCTACTGCTTCCACCTTTGAAGCAGCTCTTTATGCATCTGAAGACCAGTATGTTTCTCTTTAGTCTTCCTTTTTGACTAAGGAACTCAAGTGCCAATTTTTTTTCCATCTTTCCTCATAGATCATGTGTTCTAAAAGGCTCCTTATTGCAACTGCTCTTCTCTGAACTGTCTCCAATCTGTCTGCATCCTTCTAAAGCCATATTGCTACCACGAGACATGGAGCTGCAACTAACATTTTGCTAATATCGAGTGGAAAACCTTGATGCTCCCTGCAACCTAAGCTTTGTTTATATGACCCAGGATTTGTTATTTGCAGAATAGCAGCACTGAAAACAGCCTTTTCATGTTTTCACCTATTCAATCTTTTTTCTGTCACTTAAACTCTGGTTCCTCACAAAAATCTGTGACAGACTGCTTTATTAGTTTTAAAAACACATCCTATTTTTATCAGACCATTTCTTCAATTTGTCAAGATCATTTTGAATTCTACGGTCCTTCGATTTACTGAAAATATTAACAGACACAAGACATGCTCATGAAGCACCTGATTCTTCCACTTTATTCATCCTGTACTAGATTTATCTACATCACGTTTCCCTGACTTGCTTATCTGAACAGCATCAAAAGCCTTAGTAAAATCACAAACATCTGAAACCTATTCCTTCCTCCATTCTCACAAGGTCAGTTAAACGGAGACTAAGAAGGGAAATAGACTGATCTGTTTAGAAATCCTTTCCTAATTCATGATGATGAGCATAACTAAGCTGATGAGTCTTAGCCTTCAGTTCTTCTTTCCTACTTCTCACTGATACAGAGAAAGTACAAAAAGAGAATCTGAGCAATAGACACAAGTATACATTCAGCTCAGCTCAGCAGAATTTTGCAGATGAAGTTGCTGAAGTCAGTAGTATGCAAGGAGATAACAGAAAAAAAATTATTATGGAATTATAAGTACCACTATGATCAGTTCGTCGCAGTAACGTGGGATCTTCCGGAAGGTCAGACACTTCGGTAGCTCCCTACTGTTATGACAAAGGAATACTTTCATACATTAGATCTCATGAAATCATTGAAGCTAGTCAGTTAAAATATCAGTTAACATATTGATAGAATCAGTAAAACTGGAAAATACCTACTCCAACTCCCTGCTCAGGGCACAGCAAGCTTTGAATTCAGATCGAGTTGCTCAAGGCCTTGTCCAGTCAAGTTCTGAAAATCTGTGGTTCATACTAATTTTCGAGAAGTTATCCACTGTGAAAGCCTTTCTTGGGGAGTGCTGCTGCAATTTCCCACGTTGGTTGGCTTTAGCACACATACTGCCTGTGCTCCAGCTTTGGTTCTCTCACATTAGATGTGGCCAAAGGCAACGATGGAAACCATCACTCTGTACCACATACTTTTTTATTCTTCTTAAAAAGGCATTCCTAAAGAAGTGCTGCCAGCATGTATTACATGAACTGAAATGGTTAAGTAGCAACCAGTTAACATGAGGAACTTATTTTTCCTCCCATAATATCTTCGTGCTTATAGAATCACCTATTAAGACCTTCCAAAACATATCAGAACTACAGCTTCCACCCATATTTATGGTATTACTTAATGTAGGAAGAAACCTTTTGGGAACTAATAGAGAACAAGGAAGTGGGATTTGGCATCAGCAAGCTATATGAGAAGCTTCACAGTTTTTCATAATGAGAAAGGAGAATTTGTCTGTGAAATTACCACTCTGCATGGAGCTATGCAAATTGCCCTTGGGGCAGGGGTAAGATCTGGAACACCTCAGTGGTGGAATGGAAAGTATGAATGCCTCAGAATGCTGACACACAGAACACGTAAGAGTGAAAAACTATTACACTTCACTGAGTGAAAGTCCACGGGCCTACACCAGTTTCAATCACCTGACATTATCTAGTAGAAACAAGTCAATTGCAGGTAGGCATTGCTGGAGGGAAGCGTGAGTAGATAATTATTCTAATTACCAAAATGCCCCTTTATCTATTCAGCTCCAAGAAATGGGAATCTCTTATAAATAGAGAGGAATGTTCCCATGTTCTTTCCTATGTGTTAGGGCATGCAGGCTGGCATAAGGCTTAGAGCTCTTGGATTTCATTTATTTAAACTATTTCTTCTCCAGAAAACTTACAGCTTTTATGTACATGTTTAATGGAAAAAAAATTTATGAATTGACACATACTTATCTCAACACTATTTTCAGCCAATTTCTTTCATGCACTACAGATTCATAGCAAAAGTGAAACTCTTCAAATAAAATTAAAATAAAAAAGGAAGAAAATTGCAAAAGAAATATTAACTTTTCAAAATTACAATTTTAATGTTTACTCTTCTGAGGAACAATCCTATTCTTAATAGATTTCTTACCTGTTTGATTCTGTTACCACTTTCCATGTTGAAAAACAAAGACCCTGAAAATAAAATATGATCTATCGCAAAGTGAATAATATGGTGGAATTGTTTTCTGGGAGAAAAAAAAAAGATACAGCCTGCTTCCGCTTGTCCAATTCCCACCTTCAGTCATGCTGATTTTACTTCTTATATCAGAAAACTAATTTGTTCTCACCACTGAGCCTTTCTGCCATTACTGAAACCAAAATGGATGAGATGCAATGATGCATCCAGCTAAGCTTACCATGGCCAGACTTCCTCTAACAAGTAAAATGAACTGGCTGGTCTTGCTTCCAGCCATCCATGTCTGCTTCTTGCTCTCGCTGTTCCCAGGAGCCCAGTTAGCTGGATGCACACGGGAACCCTTGAAGGGAGTTCTCCTACCTGTGAGCCAGTGCTTCCTGGCTGACAGAACACCACTTCTTTCCCCATCCATAGCACTACCCTTAACAGTGCTGCAATCATCTTACTCCTCAGTCTGAATTTGCAGAGAGACAGTCTCTACAGAGGCTTTCAGCCTAATGGCTCACTCACACCATGGAGCATGAGGAAGAATTTGGGAGGATTGCTTTCAATTTAGAAGTGGTTGCCATTTATTAAAGCTCTGTGGGAGACTGGTACTGTCCTGGTGCCATGTTTTCACTGCCATCCTGTACCAAAGTAAGATTTCTCTCCTGAAAAATCAATACTGGCTTTTTCTGTCATACCAAAGTGTTATTTCAAGATGGTAAGTGGATGCTCCACCCCTAAAATTATCCCATAATTAACTCCATTTCTTTTTGCCAGCCACTGGTTCAGAGCTGCAGACAATCACACACAAGAACTACCAAACCCAAAATGAAGGAAGAGCTCTACTCTTATTATATGACTTGAGGCAAGCTGTAGGGCAACTCAATTTTCTGCAAAAGATATCCTATTATTATATCAGGTGGTCTTGTTTGGCCCCCGTTCACCTCATCTACTATTAAAATGATGTTATGTGACTGACATAATAGAAGAGAGTTCTCGATCCTTCCTACAAATTCCTAGAAATGCATCAGCTTTCCTGGCCACACAAACGCATTTTGCAACATAAAGAATGGGCTTAGTGTGAACTACCTCTGCCTGGAGAGGCAATATGGAAACAAAGACTCAGTCTCAAGATCACCCAAAGTGTTTGCCTGCGCTGGACCTGGCCAGCTCAGGTAGAATACAGACATAGGCACAAAGTCTTTGACCTTTTGAACCTTCTCATTTGAAGGAAGACACCCATAGGGACCACCTAAGGAACAGAGAAATCCTGTTTCTCTGGGAAACTGCTCTGAAGGAAACAGTAGAAGAGGAATTAAAGCAGACTAAGGGTGAAGAAAAACTACGGTATGGATTAGTTTCTTGGATAAAATCTGTAAGGATTGTACTCATGTTTAGCTGCAAAAGTTGAGAGAAGAGGAATAGAGGAAGACCTAAAGGCTTAATCTTAGACAAAATCTGATACCTGAGAAGTGGTCTGAGCTCCTGAAAGCAGGTGTCAAATGCACTAATAGTGAAAACTGCAACTAAGGAAATGCTAGATTGCTAATACCTAACATGAGGAAACATCTCATTAATAACCTTATGAGAATAAAAATTTATCTGGACTACAAAAGACAACTCTCATCTGTGTATTCCACTTACTCAGCTCTCACTAAGAAAGGAAACTTTTAGTGTTTTAACAAAGGCATGAAAACTGAAGGGGACAACTTAATGACTCATTTCAAATGTAGAAATCCCAAAGAGAAGAGCATGTCCCTAGAGGAAACATCTGGACAGATCAAGGGCTTTTTACCTTGTTTGTTTCTGGGAAACATAATCTTTTAAGCCTACCTTCTTCCCATAAGTACACAAAACCCTTAGGGGAAGGCTAATTTTCACAAGAAGTACCAGATCAGTTATATTTGGTGAAGAAAATAAATATATGTATTACATTAAGCGAGTGACGTGAACAGTCTGTTGGAGATAAACATACTGTAGAGGAATTTTTCATTATCAGAATTAGTTAATCTTAAAATCAAAGGGCTGGGTTGGGTTTTGTATAGTGAAAACTGAAACCAAATTAATCTCATTTTCTAAATCTCAGTACTTCCCAAATTGCATTGTGTTGGCTCAGGCTTGATAACATTTGATAAGTGATGGAAGAAGCAGCTGGGACCAGGCTGAATCTTTCAAGTCAACAAATGAAGCAAACACATACAAATTCCTCTGACATCATAGAATTTGCTTACTAAATTAAATTTAATTTGGCCTTGACTTACAGCTGCCCCAAATGTTTATGCTAGGCTGATCACTCTGCAAGTACTTTCTGGGATTAGATCGCACTTGTTTTGCTGTTTCTCACAAAAGAACCCTAACATTTTTGTTATTCTTGCTGACACAGAGCACCATGAGATGTCCGATGCTGTCGGTGGAATTGATTGGCACACGTTCCACTTTTCTGCTTATATCAATGAGTATCACTATAGGATAAAAAAAACCTTATTCTTACCCTCAACTTGCTCAATAGAAGGCACCATGGATTTTCAGCACACTGTAATGAACAACTGACGATTTTCAGATGCCCTTGCAAGATGATACCAATGTAGAGAGGAAGTATTTTCTTAAAATACTTCCCTGGGTCTCCTTTCATACTTTTGACTTTACCCTGTAACTGCCTTGAGAGGGAACATAACCACTTGGAAGACCACTTCAGACTTGGAAGTGGCCATCTCTACAGTGTGCAGCAGAGAGGCGTACACTGAAATGAGTAGGAGAAACTCGGAAATGAAGCAACTGCTCTCACAAGCTGGAAAATATGTGTTATTCAATGGCGTAATAAAAGAACAAAATCTCTGAAAAAGCTGCTTTGAAACACACAGTTGGAGTTCATACATGGACTTGGCTACAACTTCCTCAAGTACTTGCTGTGCTTTGGGGGAAGTATCACAAATAGGAACTTCTACAGTATTTAATAAGTTGAAATGTTTAGTCACAACATAGGTAATTGTTTCATGCAGGACTTGATCAAAAATATTATGTTCATTTACAATCCATATACTTTATAATTTATATAAAGATGTCAAATTTGTCAGTAAATAGTGTCTTTATAGGAAAATGCAGTAAAGTTTAGCTTTTCCTGTGTTTACATAAGTGTTCACTGAGATGTATTGCTGTTACTGGCTTGCCTGAAACCATTAAAATAATATATCTTGTCTAACTTAAAACTCACATACTAGTCTTGAATACACACATTGCTCTTGCAATGACACTAGCACCAGGGAACCAACATAAAGAAAATGAGCCCTGCAGAGACAACAGGAAAATGAATACAAGATTCTGCCCAAGTTTCTTAATCAGACAACAGGACAGACTGGCACAACACTTTTCTGAGAAAAAGTGGCACTCTACATCAATATTTTGTCAAGAGGAAAACAAAAAGAAGAATGTTACTAAACCACACCCTAGACCATGAGCCTAAATCAAAAACCATAGGTCTTGCATTTAGGCAAATAGAGGCAGTAGAGGCAGTCTCTCTGACAAAGAATGCCTTTGTGATTATATCTAGAATATCACCAGGAGGTCAAATAAAGACATCAGCTGTGTCATCTGCTACTGAGAGGCCCTTAAATAGGATACTTTTGATGTTGCTAAGTAGAAAAAAAATGGAACATGATACAAATTTAAGAATAAACATTTGCTGTCAGTACTTAAACTTTTAGTTTTCCTCAAGACTTACTTTTGCCTATTCTGATAGCCACTGATGCAGTCTGCAGAGTCCTGGTCTCCAGGAGGTAACTTAGTTTAAGGGTAGGGGACATTCTATAAGAAGCAATACACATGAATAATATTTTAACAATTTAATTTTTTTTATTATTTTATCAAGCATATGAATAAAGTCTTCAGGAAGAAATGGCTTATAAAATAGAGATAGCAATAGCAGTGACATGTTAATCACTAGAAAAATTGCAAAACTAAGCAACAGTTTACTGTCCAGGGGGATCTGCTAATAAACTGTTCTCTGCAGAGTTGATTATTTTTAAGTAAATTGCTACTCCAGAAATAAGAGGGGGAAAAAGCTTGCTGCCCTCTCTACAACTTGCCTTTTCTTGCAAAGAATATATTAACAAAACATTGTTTACCCTGTATTTCATAAAAATGCAATTTGAAAAACCTTTCAGAATAGAAAACTTCTGTGGTAGTAGGGTATCGGGAATACCTGTTATACTTCTCTCAAGAATAAAAACACTGAAAATGCAGGAACCAATCTGTATGACAAGGTGCCAAATGTAGTCATAGTAAATCAATAGTAGTGTCCTGCCTTTTATCCCCTGCCTAATATTCTCAAAATCAAGCTCATCAGGGTTACTTTAACATGTTCATGAGAACAGAAAGGTCTACCATGACATTTAATCCATTATTTTTTTCCCTCTGTTAGAAGTAACTCTCATCTCCCAGCTCACCCAGCTTCCACATTTCTCAGAAGTCAAAAGGCCAGTGTGAGGTCCCAAAGCCTCCTTGTTCATTACTGCTAAGTCCAAAGGAGGAGAGAGTCAGCTGAACAGGCACCACACCCACCAAGAAGACAAAGCAAAACTGGCACCCAGCTGCAGAAGTGCTTCTCCATATTTTAGGGATAAGTGATGCCGGGGAACTTAAACCATGCCTGGCTTGAACTAAAGTGCTTCCTCCTGTGTGCAGAGAAGAGCACATAAACAGATTGCTGACTAGTTGCTAATTGACTGCTGACTAATTGAAGCTAATTGCTGTAGTTTCCATTGCCCATGTTGGAATGAGTTTAAAACAGCCCAAAACAGTGTCTGTCCTCTCTCACATTCCTTCCAGCTGGCTCCCAGAATGGAAAGGCCAAAGGAGGGGTCAAGAGATGGACCAGAAAGATTAACTGCTTAAATAATCCACAAAGCAGCCAAGAAGCTCTGGCCTGACAGTTCTCCCCAATGCTTAAAAAAAACCCCAAAACCAACCAAAAACAAGATCCAACACTTGACACACAAAATTATTTTCTTTGAAATAGTTGCTGTGCTGAGGTGAAGCTGAAAAACAAGCTCCCATTAAAGTCAATGAAAATTTTGACACCTGAGTCCTGCTGGAAGAGAACAAAACCCAAATAATTTTTTTGGAAGTGCCTTCTCAACAAAATGTTAAGAGTTATCTCCTGATGAACTAAATTTCAGAAGTCTCAAGAAATTAATGAAATTGTTCGCTCAGGTTAGCCATGGGTCTTCTACAAGAGCAGGAAACCTAATTCATGGCCTTCACTGTCAGAAGGACCTTGGAGGCTGAGTCTTTGTGTATGTTCTGAAGAAAGCCTAAGTTCTGCTTGCAGGCAACTGAAACAAGATATACACATTCCTCACTGTTCATGGATTCCTTGGAAGTAGAGGTTTCCACAAAAATCTGTTTAGCTCTAGAAATACTCTCTTGTGTGTAGAAAGTGTTCACCTATTACTTGTTGCACATATTTTGACACAGTAAATTAAATATTTTTCCAACTCATTCTGGAAAACAAGTCAGACAGATTCATAGTTAGATGGACACCTTTCTATCAAGAACATGCTCAGGCATAACTTGTACAGACCTTTGCTGAAGGAACAGGTCAGGCAGCACACAGAAAAGTTCTCATCCTTTTCTTCCAAAAGGCAAGTTTTCAGTCTCTCATAGATTAAAAGAAGCTTGTTTCTCCTCAGTTTGTTATTAGCCTTCTAAACAGTCAGATAAACACTTAGATGTATGTAGAAATTCAGATATTTAATGAGAAAGAAAGGATGTACTTAAAATATCAAGAAGCCCAGCTAAGTCTGCTCATCATTCAGGTGAAGATGACTCTGACAATATATTCCAAAAACACACCTTCTTTAATTTTTGGTGTGTTTTTTTCCAGTTCTAC
Organism: Promerops cafer; assembly: GCA_013398275.1. Lineage (NCBI taxonomy): Eukaryota > Metazoa > Chordata > Aves > Passeriformes > Nectariniidae > Promerops > Promerops cafer. Next base: position 1,489,098 of record VZSE01009562.1, read on the forward strand.
TCCCTGCACTTGACTGAACAAACTTTTGTGACAACTCTGTTGCTGCTCAGGACAGAGGCACGTGTAACTCAAATACAGTATGTTAAACAAGGGATTAAAACTATCTGTACAGAAAGAGATTTATAGTCTGGGTTTCTTAGAATTAGCGTTAGTTTCAATATGACCAGTAATGTGCAAGGTCAGCTTTATCAGGAACTCGTCAGCAGTCCGTATCTCAAGTCTGAAACAAAGCTGGAGTTAAGTATCCCATTTCTTCCAAAGCTAAAAACCTCTGCTTGTTTCTTTTTGTCCTTAGACAAACAAAAGGCCATAATGTTTATACTTCTGAATCTCACAGAAAGAAGATGATTCATATTCATGTCATCCTGTGCTTTTCTCTGTAAGGTAATGGATCTAGGACTTGAATCCCACATTCAGCCATTTTGATCCCTGACCACTTGAGATGCTTGTTCTCATTAGGTCCATTGAGGTCATCGGGCCAACCTGACCTCCTATATGTCACAATCCATATATTTCCTCCAGGTTGGTGCTGACCAAGAATGTCAGTCATCTAAGACAACCATTGAAATAGGTGCAGAGAACAGGAGAGCTCAGGTGTGGTCACTGAGGTGGCACCAGGCAGCTGCAGGGGGGAGACAGGCCTGTGAGCAATAGAAGCAGCAAGGGGCTCCCGAGGCACAGTGGAGAGAGCTTGAAAGGAGACAAAAGGAAAGCAGAAAAAAATAAAAGACAAGACCGTCTTCATCCAAAACTGACTCTGCTTTTATCTCGTTCTCAGAGCCCCCTTATTTCCTTTTATTTCATCCCAAACTCTGCTTTGGTGCTCCCAGCCTTCCTTTTCTTTTTCCTGTTCTGCTGAACCTCTTTTTGCTACCACTAAAAAAATAAATTTGAAAACCTCCAACTTTCTCAGCATAGGAACATGCAAATTGATCTACCCCACTAAGAAGATTTTGGCTGTCTCTGTCAGCCAGGAGTTTCCCAGCATATAAAGATTTGATAAATGTGAGATTTGAAAATAACATTCAAAACTACATTTTCAAAACTGATCTAAAAATACTAACAGACGTTATTATTATGTTTCCACAGCAGAAAAATTCCCCAATTTCCTATAATTATAGCTAAGCCTCACGAAGAGAGGGTATAATCAGAATAATAAAACTGTTGAAGCATTCTCTTGGCAGGACTAAAATTGCAGTTTCAAGCAAGATGCTTGTTCTTTCTGAAAATTGAAAGCATCAAGTTTTTTAACAACAATATGGCATAAAAATAAATTTGACGTAGTAATATTAAGTCAGTTTTATATTGGAAATTAGCATTTTCTAGAATGAAGAAACAAGAGACATTGCTGCTGAGCCTATTCCCTGTTAATGCAAGCTCTCCAACAGAAAGAAATCCATCAATAGAAGGAGGCTCCTCTCTCACCTGTGTGAGAAGAAATTAATTTGTACTTTATTTTATTAAATGGAAAAAAGCATATTTTGCAAATACGTTTGTAGTCTACTTATGCCCTCTCATATATAATGAGTCCCCCAGGTTTATTTTTCAAACGAACAAATTATAAATGGCAAGAATGGATTTGAAATTAGACATAGATTCTACTGCATTGTATCTAGCCAGGCTGGTCCTCACCTTAATTCTAATTACTTCAAATTATTCCTGAAAATCCTCAAAATGAGAGAAAAATCCCTTGGAGCCCCACTCCAGCATCAGAAATGCAATTCTTCCAATGCGGAAGGAAAACTATCTACTAGATGTTTCTCCAAGAGCCTTGGCTGTAGAGATCACAATGATAAATCTCATCATCTCCGATGAGTTGCACAATTTGGGAAACTTCCTTATTCAGTAGGAGTTACATCACCTTCCACACACTGCCAGTCTCTTCCTTCCCTCCCACACAGGCAGAAACTCACTGGATCAGCCTGCCACTCTCACAGACCCTTCTACACATGGAAATACTCCTATTTCCATATCCCACAACATGCAAAGGCTTTTTGTGTTGGTGAAATTGTGATGCCCAATAAATGTCAGGGCTGAGAGGAAATAAGCCTCATAGTAAGAAGAAGCTGAAGCTTAAAATGTTCTTTTGTTAAAAAAAAAACAAAACCAGCACTTTGAAATCCACAGAATAAGTGAGTTATGGACATCAAGAATATTTTGTCCAGCTGCACAAGCTGAGGTAGCTCAATACTCCAGAGTTAACTAAGGCTGTAGGGCTGATGCTCATGAAGTAGATTGGTTTGATCTGCATTTAGACATCACTCATAGTTCTCTTACAGTTTATCTGCATCCTCCAGAAACTCGCAGAGATCTAAGGACTTTGAAAGCTCAGATGGAAACAGAGTCACATTTGGTGCACTCAGCTAAAAAGGAATGATCAGCTATCATCCCAACCAAATCCACCAGGGCAACAGATTCTCCCAAACCCTACACTTATGCCTTGCAGCCATCTCCAAGTCTCTGAAATAGAGCAGGCAACATGGGCTCTCATTTCTATCCCTGCAGTCACTACAGCTCCAAACAGCTAATACTGTTTTGTGGGGTTTGCTTGCTGGATGGCTATTTCTAAGCCAAAGCCACACCCTAAGCCTTCCTCAGCAGACCCTGAAGTCAGGACAATCTCTACTGGTCACAGAAGCTCTCTTACTGCATTACCATAAACATTTCATGATGAAAGAGCAAGGCCCTTTCTACACTTCATTCTGCAGTTGACTGATGTACCACGTGATACTAAAGTTACCTTGAGTTTTTGGACTGGAATTAACATTTGAGAAAGCAATGAAAGACACTTGCATTCAGAGATCACAGTATTCCTTTTTCTCTTCATAAGCATTACAATAACAATCAATAACAAACTTTGCTGTCCCAGCCCTACTTTCTCAAGTGCTGTCCCTGAGCAGTTTTATATAAACATAGCAGATATTTCAACTTCTCCAAGAAACAAGCATAAGGTATTTGTTGCCAGGTGCTTAGGATCTCACTCTACCTGACAAAATCCAGCAGAAAAACATCCTCTTTGGATCATTTCTTCAACCACCTCTAACCAAAATGCTATTTTACTCATCTCCTTTACCAGAGATTAAGCACTTTAGTCGCTACCAGACCTAGAGAAAATATTTCCTGAAGCAGTCTGTCACCTCTGCTTCTATAGTTCCTGTGAGTAAACCTTCGTCTCCATCTCCAGCCTCAAACAACAGACCATGCCTGGCTCTAACAGAGGTATCCCAGCTGGCCATTGAATTCAGAGCAAGCCATTTTTCCCACTGTGGAACAAGTTTAAAGCCTTCTGCCATGAGAGCAAGACAGGCTTGAGGGGGCAAGCTGTACCTGCAGGAACTGGGCAGAGTCATCAAGGGTCACATCAGGAGCAGCAGCAGATCCAGCTTCTGAGAGGGCATTTTGAGGGGTGAGAAACAGGACAGGGAAAAGGTTACCTCATAGCCTTGTACTACAGTGTCAATGATAATTTTAGTCAAATGATGTAAGAATGGTGTCTTGTTCATGGAATAAAGGAGAAAAATATGCTATTCAGAAGTTGTATGACAATAATTTCACTTCCTCATTAAGGTTCACTTTGCTGATTACATTTTCCCCATTATGCTTCCTGAGCCAAGCTTTTGTGCTGCACTTCAAAGAAAATGACTGAATGACGGAACATACATACTAGGAGACTTCCTATAAAGTCATTAATGAGCAAAACCCAAAACACTCGTAACTTCTAAGCATATTTTTTCAACATAATTTTTGGCTATTTTTTGTTCCTTTACCTGTCATAAATGGGTCAGCACAACAATTTTTTAAATCTCTCCTTATGGTTTTCTGGAGTTAAACATGTAAAACATGTTCTTCATATTTTCTGCTCTCACCAAGTCTAGAAGCTAGTAAGTAAAACCTCAGTAAGTGAGGTTTAATCAAATAAATTTAAATATTACTATTATAAAGTACAATATTATATACATAGTTAATAAAATACAATAATTTTATATTAATATAATCACCACAATTAATTTTATAGTACATAAATACATTAAATATTATAAATTATACAGTAATATTCTAAATAAAGTTAATTTTAAAAATAAAATTAACTATGAAATCCACTCTATGCCTCATCTAGAAATGTTGCAAAGATGCGTTTGCTTCTCAAGTTTTATAATACTAATGCTTTGTGTTATCTATAGTTACAGACCTAAAACTAAAGCCCCCAAATAATGTTTTTGCAACAACTGAAATCAATAACCAATTTCACCAAAAGCAAGAGTAGTGTCAAGCAAAGAAGACCATCAGCAAGAATCCTTTTTGGAGGTCAAAAAGAGCTGTTAAGAGTCCCAAAGCTATTAAAAACTAAGTGAAATGGTGGGTTCTAGATTTTTATATTATTTTGATATGAAACTGTTACTTTGAAGCAGTGTTTATTTTTATGCTTGAGGGACAAGCCCTTTATTTATTATCAGCCTTATATTATATATTTTGGTTTTGAACATGCTATAAGAATTAAAAAAACCCAAAAAATTATTTCAAGTGTTATATTCTACTAGGCAATCCAATATTGCTGAATAAAACCAGACTATAGGTGTGTTATTCACCAGCAACTTTGGCTGGTTTAGCAAAACATTATGCATTTCCTACAAATTCTGTTATTTATTTTTATAATGGTTAAATTGCTGTGTAGTCTGCTTGGCTTCCTTCCTTTCTTCCTTGCTAAAATTAGTTGTTCATGCAACAATCCATCACCGCCATCCTTCCTGAACCCTATAGTGAAAGCAGGTTTAGATTTCCATTCTCCTCTAAACCAATATTTGACGCTCATCCTTTTTGAGTGTCAGCTATTTTCCAAGATCATAAATATACTGTCCTTTCCACTTCTCCTTTTATACCTTAGATCCAGTAAATCAAAAGATTTACAAACTCAGATCTCATGTCTCATTGACAGTTTACAGATCCACCCCTGAACACCAGGTACTTTTGTCCTAACAAAACTTTCTTTCGTATGTCAAGGATCTTCTTGGGGATGCTAAGATTACTCCTGAAACCCAGAAAAATCTAAGAAGAACTCACAAGTCCCTTCTGAATGTCTTTCATCATTTTGCAGGCACAATGAATAAGGTGCAGTGACATCCCTAAAACATTCATTTCCCTATTTCTGACCCTGGCTTGTCCTTGAGTTCTCAGATTGAGGTTATGCCTAAGTCTTGTCAATTCTTTTTGTACACCATCACCAAGAGATGTTATTCTCTTACACATCTAAGACTAGCTCTTCAGGTAGTCATCTCATCACTATAATATCTTTCTCCTAAAAAGGATGTTCTTGACCTTTTCATACAAAATCTACATGCTATTTCAAAATCAGTTTCTTTCCTGTATTAGAACATCTTAGTCCTCTTTGCATCTTTCCTTTGCTGTAGCACATCAAGTAGAGACTATTGATCTTCCCCTTCAAGATTTTTCATAACAAAATCCATTTATGTTCACCATTTCTCATACAAAATCAAGGTCAGATTACAGCTTCCACTGCCAGCCATGCTTGTTGCCTAATCATTACATATTACACTTCAAACTTCTGCCCTCATGTTTATATCCACTTTGCACTTGAAATGTGGAGGATCTTTCCACTAATACCTGCAACATGAAAATAACTACTCTGCTCCAAGTCCTGCTTAAAAACTTTCCCCCACTGTGATACTTACTGAATATTGAAAACAATTTGGATGACCTCCAACCCTCTTTGCGATCAGTGCTGTTCTTTTGTCTCTGCACATGGGTCCTCCAGACACTTGTGTTGTTTTACTCTTAAATTGCAGCCTTTGTGAAGTAGAAACCTTTTGCTCTGTGCTATGGACAGAACAGAACTTTTTTCTGCAACTACACTTTTCTGGCATTCCAGCAATACTGGCAATATTATTAATAATAACAAATAAAATGTAAACCGGAAGATTTGTGAGCTGGGAAGGAATTAAGTCAGCTGAAGAAATCATTCACAAGATATTGCTCTACTCATTGAGCTTGAACTAAGTAATAGTTAATCTCTGCATTGAGACAAACTGGATGTTTTTTTCTGTTCAGATTTCTCAGAATTCCATTGTCAAGAAGTTGGATATGATGCAAAAGGAAGACTCAGGATGCAACCACATTTCTCTAGGAGTTATTCTGGTAGAGTATGGTAAAAGCTGTTTCACAAATCTTCAAGTAAGCAATTATTGATAACAAAGCTGAAGGAACAATAAATCTGTATGGAACAGAACTAATTTTGGTACTGGAATGGGTGATATTTACAAAAACAAGGAGAATTCAGGAGAACTAATTCAGTTGCCAAGTGCACTATCCTCTCTTTCACACAGATCTGAAATCTGATATAAGGGTAAGGAGCATTTTCTCTTAAATGAAAACAGCCTTTAGGGAACGGGGCTTGTTTGGTTTACATTTTTTAGCTGTGACTTTACTTGTGAGACACTGTGGTTTCAATAACTGCATTGTTACTAATCTGTTCTGGAAATTTTTATATCTGTAGCCTGAAATGGTTATTTCTGCATTTTTATTTTTTCCAAAACTCTAAGAAAACTCTAAGATAAGGGTGATAATTAAGATCTTACATAACATGACAGAGGAAAATTTTCTGGCACGATAATTTCAAGATAGGAAATGAGCATGTATGACAGACACACTTGTAAAAATTTTAATACTAAGGAGCATTATGGTATATCTTCAATACTATCATGGTACTAAAGGAAAACAACATCACAAAGTGGAAAAGGCATAGCTGAAATAAAACTAGAAATGTTGACTATCATGAATTAAGTTCTATAGTAGCTAAACATTGCAGCAACTAGCAAATGAATGTTGCTTTTTATTCCATGTAGATTTTGGAAATGAATGTTTAATTTGAAAAAAAAAAAAAAAAAGAAGAAGAAAAGGATTACTAAACTGGACTATTTGTATTCTTGAAAGAAAAACGTGCATTTCCTTTTTTAAATACATATGTTTCCAAAAGCCCGAATCCCCTGATATATATCAGGTCAAAATACGAAAAATAATAGAAAGGGGAAAAAAGCTTTGTTTGCATTTTTTCATGCTATACGTAACAAAGACTGAAACACAAGGGAAGTCTCTGGAAGTGGTTAGACCCCTTTGAGACTGGGACTGGTACAATTACACCAGTCACATTTGCCTTGGTGCACAACACTTGGCCTGTGGTGTCCTCTTACAAGATAAAAGATTTTAAACCCCAGGATACAGACTAGGGTTGCAGCAATGAGATCCATAAGCAACGTTTCCTGCAGGAATTCTTCAAGAATTCCACCCCTCAAGCTTCACTTCCATTTCCCACGGGGCTCTTCTCAGACCCACTCACACAGTGGTAATTAACTGGTGGATGAGAGGCTGGACATGGCTGGCAAGGTGCACTCAGCCCAGGGGTCCAGCCGTGGCCTGGGCTGCATCAAAAGCAGCAGGACCAGCAGGTTGAGGGTCCTGCCCTGCCCCTCTACCCTGCTGCCATGAGCCCCCACTTGGAGCACTGTGTCCAGCCCTGGGCTCCCAACATAAAAGGGACATGGACCTTTTGGAGCAAATCCAGAGGAGGGTCACAAAGGTGCTCAGAGGGTTGGAGTACCTCTGCTATGAAGGAAGGCTGAGAAGGTTCACCCTGGAGAAGAGAAGGTTGTGGAGGAACCTTAGAGCACCTTACAGTACCTAAAAGGGCTTCAAGAGAGCTGGAGAGGGACTTTTCACAGGGGCATGTAGTGATAGGACAAGGGGTAATGGTTTTAAACTAAAAGAGGCTAGGTTTAGGTTTAGGCTAGATATAAGGACAACTTTTTTTACAGTGAGGGTGATGAAACAATGGCACAGGTTGCCTAGAGGCCTAAAAGCAGAAAGACATTGGGATATACCAAGCACTGGTCACTATTCCAAGATATACCCCTGTCTCTCTTAAGTAGGGAATTTATTTTTACAAAAGTGTGTAGCAATCTTAGACAATGCAGGGCAAAAAGAAAATTTAACAGCCTATGTATGAGAATTAAAGTATATGTAAAATGGGATTAAAGCTCAGGCCCTTCGAAGGTATGTTCAAGCCCATGTTCTGAAGAACTGCAGAGATTCTGAAGATCTCAAGATCTCAGGTTCCCTGAATTACCAGGAGCTGTCCACATTAATTGAGTACATAGGAGCTAAGGCCTTTTTGGCTCCTTGCCTGAGACTGGAGAATTAAATCCCACACACTGAAAGTGGTCATAGATCTCACACCCAACACTGTCCTCATAGCAAAAGCAATTCCGAGCTCCCCTCCCTATTAACACTAAGCCTATTAACACTAAAAGATAACACAAAAATAAAGAGAAAATTAACCTTGTTCACAAGACCTACCTTCCACAATGCAGCACAAGGAAGCAAGTAACACTTTTGCATCCAAGGCAGCTCATTTCCCACACTGTGCTTCCCAAGGCACTCTGATGCCAAGGGGCAAACAGAAACCATGTAGAGTTGTGCTTAACAGAGAGGAGCACCAGGTTGTGAAATTCTGCTCCTGAAATAGCCATTTCTCACTGTTTTGTACTGCATACTGTATCTTCAAGGGCAGGCCAGAAGAATTTTTGACACAAATGAACTACTGGGAATTTTTTTCTCAAAAAAGAGCTCCTACAGCTTGTGCACTGAAAACTCTAGCAGGAAATATAACATAAAAGCAGCACAGTCAGTAAATATTCTAGTCAGGGTAAAACCAAGAAAGAAGAAACTATTTAGATGTAGTTTTATGAGCTATACCTGCCAAAGTTCCCACATCAGGTTTCATGGGTTTATGCTCATATTTTCCTATAGAAAGTATTTTCTCCTTTCATAGTAAGAGGCTGCACTGTCATCAGAGGAAACCAACCAGACAGAGTACTCTCTCTATAGTCAAGCTCACTCTGAAGTCAAAGTGAAAAAATTTACTCTGATAGTTTGGCTCAGTAATTTCTCCCATTTAGATCATAATAAAAACAGGTCATGCAAAGTTCCATTGTTCTTTGTGGTTGCTGAGCTGATAAAGGTTAGAGTCTCTATTGGTATATTTACCAATCTCTGTAACAAATGGCTTTACCTACAATCTGGTTTGCACGAAGTGTTCAGGTATCAGTGTTAAAAATGTCTAAAGATATATTTTGAGGTTTTTATACTTGAATGTTAACCCTTACTACTGTGAGGTGCTTCTTGTGTTTCTGTGTATCATTCTGCATGAGAAATGAACTCAAATATCTGATTGGATCAAAATTCAATCATTGTTATGTGCTTTGCACTTAATGGGACTTCATCATCATTACACAAAAAATATACACTCTGGTCTAATTCTGATCAGTACAAAATTTTCAACTGTGAAATTAGGTTTAGACCCAGAAGGTTAAAAAGGAAGCCAGATCCCCCAGCCACTGGGAGGGGATCTGTCCCTTCCTCCTGCCTCAGCAGCCACTTAGAAAGGGCAGGCCAGAGAATCACCCGTGGGACTGCTGAAGTGTGCTCACGTCATTGCTCTGATGAGCTCTGGTCTCCAGCACAGGAAAGGAGCAAATATGCTGCCTTATCTTACTGCCTCGTGTCACCGTCCTTCCTTGTATTGTGACTGGGCTCAGCCACACGTCACCCACACATGGCAGCCACCTCCTCTGGCAGGAACAGGAGGGCTTAGTTGCCTGCCTGGCATGTGTGTACCAGATGAGGGGAAATAAAAGTTTCAGCTCACCTGTGGCTGAGCAGATGTTTTTGGCTTCACACCACTACAACTCACATGTGCTGCCACCTCACAAGTTGATATGTCTGTGACAACACCATGTACTTCAATTGCCCGACTTTCTTGTGGGCTTACAAGGGACTTTCTCACATGGGAAAATTTACAAACTGTAGTGTAAACATCCCAGCTGTACAGGCCTCTGGTTGCATTCCCATCTGTCAAAACTCTAGAAGTCTCTAATGCATCTGGCAAACAAACAATCACACTTACAAATCCAATATGAAAGTCAAAAAACTTCCCAGGCTACAAGACCTACTTCTATGCTTTGACCAAAACAAATGTCCTTAAAAATATAACACTTAGATTCTTGAATTGAAAAACAATTTAAATGTTTTATAAAATCACAGTAATTGCCTCTAAATAAAAATCAAGGACTGATGTTTTTCCTTATGTTGTATGTGGTAAAGATGATGCTGGGTATTCCAATACAGGAGATGCAGACAGTCTGCTTAACTCAAGAGATTTCCCTCCAAGTTTCCTGCAGAACAGACAGTTTCCTGTAAGAATATGTTTGTCTGTGGGAAGCTATCATCCTCTCAGCAGTATGTCTGATGGAGACAAACCCTTGCTAAAGGGAAACTGAGCCCTGCTAAGATGACAGTGAGACAGTCATTGCATCATTCAGCACTGATTCATCTTGGCCTTGACTGGTATCTGATAAACTATAAATAGCCTATGGTACGTCTTAAAATTCTAATCACTTTCACTCATTATGTTTGTTCAGATCAAACAGAAACAAAATGTGATAAAACGAAACATTAAAACCCACCTGCTTTAGACTGGAAACTCAGCACTCAAACAAACACTACACATCCTTTTTCAGAATTTTGGGGGTTCACAGAAGTACATTTATTCTTGGTTTTGTTCATTACTGGAAAGCAGATGCTCCAGTGTAGTCCAGAACTCACTCTCTTCATCTCATGATTTCCACTGTTTTCTCCAAACTCTCTTCTCATACTGTGTGACCTGTTTAGCTCTTCCCTCTGCTTTTGACTTTATCCTCAGTGGAAAAACATGAAACACTTGTTACAAAATTAGCCTGCTCAATCCACCTACATACCAAGTTCTTGACATTTTCTATATTCCTATGAACCAGTATTTTAACCATAGTTTATTTTCAACATATCTGACTTTTGGTATCCATTCCTTTCATGTCTCATTCCTTTTTCCTCTATTTACAAGGTACACCCTGATAACCAGTTTTTATCCTCTACCTTTAAGTGTTGTTATCTGTTCTTATAATTTTACAAGAACTTAGATAACAGAGGGGTTTTGGCAATCTGAAATCTAATGTACATAAAACTGAAAAGGGAGTAACATACAATGGAAGAGGGAAATGACTTAAAAGGCAAGCTCCCAATAAAACCACCTAGGAATGTGCCATGCTAGGCACATGGAATGTGCCAATGAACTGTAGAGCAGACCATGGGCATGGCTATTTAATAAAGAGTTATAAAAACTCCTGTAAAATAAGAGCTCCAATCCAACCACTTACTTTTATCCAGACATGCTTAGCTTTTAATCTGAATCAAACCCATATTTTTCCCCTGTGCTTTCCAGAGCTAATAACCATTTCCCCAATTAAACCCATGCAAACACTCCCGATCACCAGTCATATATCATTAGCTGTTACAGAAATTTTTTGCTTCCACACTACAAACTGGCATCTTCAGTAAAGCTAACTAGAAGTACAATGTTAATTATTGGATGTCACATTTGACAACAAAAAGAAGAAACCTTCAATAAGTAGCTCACCAAATGGCTGATTTAGGCTCATAAACAGTGAAGGAATGAAAAGAATACTGAAGTTCAGATGTCTGTTGCAAAGTGTTCCCAAGCAAGCAAAAATAATATTATCACATTTGCATCTTAAATACAGCTTTTAATCCCTTTTATCCTCCTGTCTCCTCACTTGCAGCTAAGCCTTTTGCCTACTCAAAACCAAGGGAAGAGACTTGGAGACTGGCTTCTCTTTGAGTCTACAGATAAATCACAGATAAATCACAGATAAATCACAGATAAATCACAGATAAATCACAGATAAATCACAGATAAATCACAGATAAATCACAGATAAATCACAGCAGTTGTTTCTATGACATTTCCTACCCCAAAGAGCCAGCCAAAAATCCTATCCACATTCTCATCATGTCGAGTATTGCAACATCCTTTTAACAGGAGCTATCAAGCACAGTCTTGTCTTGCTCCAGTTCACCTAGAAAGCAGCTGAAAAGATCAACTCTCATCTTTTCTCCATCACATCCTTTCCTTGTTGGTCTCCATACAAAACTGAAGTTCTTAGTCCTACCTTTCAAGGCCTTCCTGATTTCTGCCTATCTGTCCATCTACACAAAAGAATCAGCTCCCAGCACCATTCAGTCTGTTCATCACCACTGTTCTTCTCAGGAAGGCACCTCTTGCAAAACCTCATGCTTGCAAGGAGTACCCATTAAACAGGAGCAAAAAGCATTTTGTTGTCCTTTTCCAAGGACACACAACCCTTTTTCTGTGGTACACAGTTAAGAAACTGCTTCTCTACCTTCTTCCAACTGCTTGGACCTTCCTGGTGCCCCGTGCTTTGCAGCCAGTGCATAGACTGTGTAGGAGTGGGTGTGAGAAGAATGACGTTTGTAGGTACCACATGTTTACACAGTACCAGCCACAGAGATCTTCATCCATCAGCACAGTTCCTGGGCACTCTGACAATAAACAAACACCAACACCATGTCCTGTAGACAGGCTGTTTGATCCAGGCTGTGAATGCTGAATCCCTCCCCAGCACAGCACAAACTGCACAGCTGCTCTCCTTCCAACTTGCTGCCCCTGAAGAGGATGCTCCTGGCATTCCCAACACTCAGCTCCACTCCCACCCCTCTCACAGGAGCAGCCAAAGCTGTCCCAGAGCTCCCTGGGCAGCTGGGGACTTGGAGCAGACCCCTGCACTGACGCACCCCAGCTGCTAAGAGGGCCCTTTCCTGGCTGAGTGGGTGTCTGGATCCCCAGTGCTTGTGGTGAAGAAGGGAAATCATGACAGCAGCCCCAGAAAGTGATTCACGGCTTCCCAGGAAGCACTTTACTGCTGAGACCACTGTGTTCACTGTCCTACCCACACGCTGCTGACAGACTGAAGCTAGTTCAAAGGGTCAGAGACCTCACAGCAGATGCTGAGGGAAGGGAACCGGCAGAGCCCACTTCAAGTACGTCACCAAAGAGAAGGAAGCGTGATGCCACCACATCACACTGCGATGGGAATGGGGAGAAGGGGGCAGGGCTCCTGCTGGGGAGCACCCCCTGCCAGTTTTGTAACTCCATGAAGAACTAAGTCAAGGTTAAAAAGAAGTTCATCTCCCTGATAGCAGAAAATTAAAAAAGCCTCTCCACTTGGGAGAGTGCCCCGCTGGGGTTCATTGCTCCTCTCCCAGTTGTGAAGGCTGAGCACAGGTAAGGACAAAAAATACTGGGGGGCAGTAGAGAACTGGAGAAAATTCAGAAACCACCTATCTCCCTCAGGGAGCAGAAGTGCCTGGCACAAGCGTCATTACCCTGGCTGCCTCAGGCACCTATGGAAACAGAGGAAACCATGTAATTCTGGAGGCTGGCAGCAAATTGTAGAGATCACCCAGTCCAGCCCTCTGCTCACAGCAGGGCTAGTTTCAAATGGCACTTAGACACCTCAGGGAACTCTTGTCTCTGTGCCAGCCTCAGAGAGCTGATGGGTTTCAGGGTCTGAGCTGAAGTCAAATGTTCGTGGTAACTGAAACAGAAGTCAGGCTGAACACACCACACGAATGTTCACAGTGCCATAATCAAAGGGACCTCCACCATACACACACATTTGTTCCTCCTCCCTTTTGCTTTCTCTGCATCTTTGGCAAGATGCAGTTCACTCTCTGCTGGAAAGCCAAGCAGCCTCTTCATCTGTGTGCAAGAATAAAAAGACAAAGTGCCAAGAGTGACTTGTACAATGAAGACATTGTGTCACAGACTTCTTCATTATCTGTGCTGCTTGTGAAGGAACGAGATCAAACCCTCAGTATGGGAAGCATTTGAGTTGACATTCAAGTACAAATAGCTTTGCTCTATTAGACTTTCTGCCACCAGAAGTGATTACATCAGTCAGAATTTGAATACACTCTGACCTAGATTTTCAGAAGCCCAGTAAGAAGACAGTTATCCCAATTCACTTTCACAGATACATACTGAGATGCTTCTTCTAATTGTTAAAAAATAAAGTAAGTATTAAAAGTCAACATGTAAAAATAGTGGGTTGAGAGCTGGACTTTGGGTGATGATGGAAAGAATCTGAGTAGGGAGTGGGAGCAGTAGAATTTTTTTTTTTCCCACAGAAACATCTGGGCATTTATGTTTCTTATCACTGTTTGAGTATCAGCAGGAATGTTGTAAGCCAGTTGACCCAACAAATTCAGTTAATTTCCTGGTCGTGCTGCTAGGTTTGTTATTAGCCAGTGTCTACCAATGTTTGGGAAATGAGTAATCTCATACTTATAGTCAGTAATATGTTGTTTTTCTTTGTCATTATTTCTAAGTTCACCTTAAAAGCAGATTACAATGGAAACCTTAAAGGGGTTTTCTATTGCTTCCTTTGGGAAGATACTGGCACACCTGGGCCTTGTGTCAGGTTCAATCAGAGATCTACTCTTTTCCTACAATGATTTATGGAACAATACATTAGTGTGGAGCCATAAAAAGCTTCATTTCTTATAATATGAAGATAAAAATTATCAAAATTTTCTCCACAAAGCAGTAATTCAGAGTTTTATGATGGCAAGGAACTTGGAGAGGACAAATAAGATGATGGTGCTGATCTATTCTATTTAACAGCTTTAATATCCTCCTTTAAGTTTTTGATACACAAGAGGAATGTTTCTAACTAAGCTGAGTTGGTGGGGAATGCATCTCTAACCCCTAAGTGAGAAAATGCTTCTATAAGCACTCAAAAATTACTCACTGTTGCAATATATTTTCATTTTCCTCCTTGTGGGCATCCATGCCATAAAGACAAGTTTGTCTCTGGCAATTTAGCAGTAAGTGATTCTAATCAACTGTTACAAGCCTCCTCCCCAGCCTCTCTGGGGGTTCAGCAGCTCACCTTAAACCATCTTCCTCCCTCATAAATCACATCCGACAGCCCTGCTATTCCAGCCTCTTTTCCTCTGCACTGTGGTCAGTTCTACTTCTTGTTCATGACTTCCTTCAGCTCCACATTCCCCATGGTTCAGTTGGTTTCCCAGCTAAAAAAAACCACCGGGATGCTGTCTCTTTCCTCTTTAAGGAAAACAGTAATATATAAAGCTACTCAATCTGCCTTCACAGAAGCTTGCTTTTCTTCTTTTTTTTTTCCCCCTTCTTTATTTTTGGGCTAGGGTATTTTTGTTTGTAAAGAAAATAAAAGACAATGATGCCAGAACATACTGTCTTCCTTCAGTCTCACATTCAAAACATCTTTTATACTTGCAGAGCACCATTGGGAATCTCAGCTCTGTTTCTGACTGTGCTTTTTGCAGAAAGCAGTGTCCCAGGCTGCTGAACTCTACGTGACTTTTAAGTCCTTTGAAATACAGGCCACCCTCCACTACAGCCCATTTCCAACAGGCTGAAGTCCTACATCTCTTTAATCGAGCCCTGCCCAGCATGTTACTGAGGGGTTCTTTGCTCAGTCTCATTCCTGTTTGTGGGATACACAATTAGGGATTACACTGGCCTTCAGCAAAGAACAGAGTCCAACAAAAGACCTTTGTAGACCAAACTCATAGAAGCTTTAGTGACCTCTTCAGTAAAGAACTAATAATTAGCCCAATTCTGAATTACATGTGATATTTTCTATAGGATCTAGCGCCTATGGTTATGACTCCTGTCAAGTTAGAAGACATGCAATCAGAACAGTATTTAAGCCATTTAAGCAAGCAGGAATTAAGCTGCTTTGTATGTGGCAAAGTAATTCTGGGGTATGAAATAACCCACAGCAATTAGGGTGAAAAAACCTCAGAATGCCTGTAAAATAAACACACAGGGATGATTCAGCTGCAAGCTGCAGAACTGCTGTCAGGAGTGGCAGATGCAGGGGTTTGCTCACATTGTTACAAAACAGAAGCTGCATTTACAGGCTTTGTTTCCAGATAATCCACAAAGCCAAAATATGTCTCAAGTAGAATGAGTGCCCAGTACCAGAAATGTCACTATTGTCAGCATCTGCTTTATGTAAATTCAGCATACAGATTTTGCACAGCACCTTCAAAGTCCACTGCGTTCTTCACTCCCTCCTGACATCAAATCATCCATTAAAAGAAATTAAAGGATTAAAATATCCAATAAAACATAATAGATACTGCCAGTAGTGCAACTAGGAAGAGCTTACGAGGTTTAGATGAAGTATGCATAATAATATACAAAAAAAATAGATGTTGTGTGGGCATTCCTAGTTGTTATGCAATACCAAAAGGTAAGTCAGAGTAAAGAAATGTAAATAAAGAAAGGAAAACCCTTTTTTTTTAGTTGAAATACAAGAACATATCCTCCAGTGATGATGTCATGCATTAAATGATCACATACAAGCTAGGAAATTTTTTTCAGAATAAAACTAAATTTTTGTTGAAAAGATGCATATTTGGACTACTAAAAACTATTTGGGAATTTCTATTATTCCTGCTTGAGTGAAAGATCAAATTTTTGAAGCAACAAGTACATATGATCCATTTCCATTTTTCAAAATCAAATGCTTTTAATTTTGGTTTCAAATTAACTTAGAATTTTGAATTAATATAAAAACTTATAATGTCAAGAAATGGATCATGTAACATTCCTTGTTAAAAATGGAACTTGAAGTACCCCGCTTGGCTTGATTCCATGTGCCTGTTTTTCCAAGTGAGGCCACTAACGTCACAGAAAGCTCCGATTTTAGTGTTACGCTGCGTGCAGCTGTTTCTCGACAGCCCTGCACATCTGGGCACCTCTCGCACGTGGTCCCCGGGAGAGGGGGGCCAAGGATCTGCCCCTGCGGAGGCAGCTGGGGACAGCAGAGCAGTGCCCGGGACGCTGCTCCCCGCAGGCACGGCGAGCTACGGCCGCGCACCCCGCAGCCGAGCTAACGGGGACAGCCAGAGCATGAGGGCGGAGCGGTGAGAGTCTGGAACTCACCACCGGGAGCAATACGGAGATGGTAAAGGAAAACGTTACCGGGTGGAATAAGACTAAAAGTATAGAGGTGGGGGAAAAAAAAAAAAATTAAAAGAAAACCCAAAATGACTTTTTAACAAGTACTTTTGAAACCAAGTGCCAGAGCTTTGCATCCCAGTGGAATCACAATAAATCTGTTTTCACTTTCTGTTTTCACTTCAGAATGAGCTTTAGATAAATGTAATTTAATCTAAATTCTTATATTAGACAAATGTAGTTTATCTAATTCCTTGCAGATTATTTGCATGTCACTAAGATGATGCATCCCAGTATTGAGCAGTTTCAATTGCTTAGTCCTCAGCTCACCTGACGAGGAAAGGAGCCAGGAGACTGATTCTCTGTTTCTGCAACCCTTAGAGAAAGGGGTCACAGTGGATGCCAGGCACATTTTGTGATAAATTTGCAGCTTCACTGTCTAGTCAGAAAGCAGGTCCATCACTAGGTGAAACACTTGTGAGTTTCTTTCTTCTCAATCTTTTGTCTGCACCACTTAGTTTTCCTACACAAGTCACACATTCTTCATTACAATTCTGGACCATCACATCATTAGCATTGCTCAACCCTCTTCAAAGCTGAATCCTTTCTTTTCCACCTTGGCAAACCTGCATCCTATAAAGTAAAACAGCTGAAGGCAATACCAGTTGAACAAATTCTGCACAGATCTATGGCTAAGATTAACTATCTGTGTTGCTCATTGCTTTCTGGGGAACCAGTAATCAACATTTTCAATCAAATGAAGTCTAGTCACCTAGCAGGCACAGTAAAGTTTGGAACTGGTTACAGTTTGCCTGTCTCCAAGAAAATATTGCAATTATCCCTATTTTCCGGGAAAAAAAAAAAGTTCCAAAATGTTATATCCAAAAATTTTAAAAAGTATAAACTAATGAGTGAGTGTTATAACCTATACAAAAATTTTAAAAAGTATAAATTCATGAGTGAGCCTTTTTCTTTTTTTATAAAAGACTGAAAGTGGCTAACAATATGATTCTCAGAACCAGGAGAGATGAAAGGCTTTGACAGGCATTTTCTATTTTCCTCGGTGTGTGATTAGAAGAGCTGTGAACTAGCATTACTTCTGACTCCTCTCAATTTTCATTTCCTCAAAAGGAGGCCTGAGAGTAAAGTTGACCAAGAACCAGAAAGCTTTTGGAGGTAAAATTAGCATTGCAGAGTGGCATGGCATCAGGAAAAAAAGAAGGCTGGGGATGAAAAACATCCAAGAGAAAGGGAAATATAAGTACAAAAAATATCAATATTCAACAGAGAGTAATTCTCCTTGCTGCAAAGGCAGAGATAGGTAATCTCAGCCTGTTTCTGCAGTAGTTATTTCCACAGATTTTGTTCTACTACCTTTTTAATTCTGCTTGAGGTCTAACCCAGGATTTCACGTGAACAGGAAACTCCCACTTTGCCACAAGAAAAATTCTGCTCTCTCTGTCCTTAAAGACTGTTATTCCCCTTTTGCATTACAAGGTTGAGAAAACCCCAGAAAACATTTCAGATCTTTGTAATTTTGAGAAAGCTTTTTCCCCCAACCCTTCCAGATTCAGTTGTTAATTTTGGCTCACAGGAAACATTGCTGAAATCTTCATCAGCAGTTCCTTTTTCTTAAAGTGGAGGTTTAAACTTCATCTTGACAAGCTGCAAGCCAAAAGCAAGCTCCTACCTGGTGGAAAGGATTATGGCCTACTCAAAATGAGGGGGGAAACCCCAAAATCTTCTACTCCAGATGCAAAACCACTTATATCAGCCAGGATGACATGACTCATATCAATGCAATACCTGTGGGCAGCACAGAATGCTTTCAGAGTATTGCTCAAACAAAGTCAGTGCAGCTTGTTCCAACCAATCTCCAAAAGAGATTTCTGGAATCAGTAACACAACGCTTTAGTCAGCTGTCACTCGGTCAAGATGATACCAAAAGGTTAAAGAGAAACTATATTAAAAAAAAAATAATAAGAAGAAAGAAAAACAGCTGGAGTTTTCATTTCCAGATATGGTACAGAATTTGTTCCCCCTCTGAGAAAGTACTAAGAGATGTAGAAGCAGGAGAAGGGGAAAGGGAGTATGGGGAAAGCA
Source organism: Promerops cafer (assembly GCA_013398275.1). Taxonomy (NCBI): domain Eukaryota; kingdom Metazoa; phylum Chordata; class Aves; order Passeriformes; family Nectariniidae; genus Promerops; species Promerops cafer. The sequence goes on from VZSE01009562.1 coordinate 1,508,134, forward strand.
CTGGAACAACCCTGTGCAAGGAGGCTTTCTGCAGGTGGGGATGCAGAACTGGGAGTGCTGAGGTGAGGGCTGGTAATTTTCAAAGACAATTTAAAGTAATTTGCAATTTCTAAGGAAATTCTTCACATTGATTTCATATCCAGTTAATGTGGAGTACCTTTCTTCTCACAAAAGATTACTTAATTTGGTAATTTATGTCTCTAGTCCCAAAATTTGTATTGGCTTACATTATTATCATGCNACAAATTAAGTAATGTCTTAAACCCATCTAAACTAGTAAAATTAAAAAATAATTGATTGCGCTAGGAGAAAGATATAAAATAATGAGATCGGGAACACTTTTTTGTTAAGAGATTATTAAAAACACAGAAGTTACACATCCATGCAATTAAATCACATTATTTCTGTGCCTTCACTTAGAACCACTGACATTCTGTGGGGAGCTTCATTGTCTATAATTATGAGTAGTAATGTGGGCTCTGAAGCCAGCCACCTCCTAGGATCTGTCCCATGCTTCCTACCACTCAGTTTTCCCTGTGGTCAGCCTGCCTGTCCTACAGCACTGACCAAGAGCTGCTCTGCCTTTTCACAATAGCAGTCACAGCCCTGGAGTTCACCTTCCTGTGAAGAAGTGAGACACTGACGGGCTCATCATGAGATCTCTGCTGCAGAACTGCTCAGCAGGGTCATGAAGTGGCTCTTGATTTTGTCACTCTTTTCAGTGTAAAATAAGAGCATGGTTCAAATCAAAGAAACTGCTTGTGAGCTGTAAATCCTTGTTTCCTGTGCATTATTGACTTTGTGAGTTAAACACTACAACCACAAAACCACAGAACCTCTGCCAGGTCCTCCTTGATGCAGCAGTACCTCCAGCTACCTCCGGGCTTACTACACTGTCCCACAAAATCCTCATTCTTTTCCCATGTCCCCAGAGCTCACCCCACACACAGACACCCCAGAACATCTCTCTTGTATCTTGCTTGGCCTTCAGCTGAGGAACAGACAGTACAGGCTGCAGTTAATGGTTGTGCAGGGCTGGCACACTGCTTTCACACTGAGTGAGCCAGGGGCGCTTCCGCCCCTAAATGGGTAGTTAAAATGGTGCAAATACCTCTTGCCTCTGCCCAGCTAGTGATTTCCACAAAATCTGAGAGCACTTAATATCTTGGGACCTCTCCTGCTTTGTCCAATTGTGCTGAGTTGTGTAACAAGCCCATAAATTACTGGAAGACTCTGACATAAGCTGCAGTGGCATAACTTGTTTCCTTCTGAAACGGAGCGAAAAATGACAGTATCACTACCACACAAGTTTCAGCTGTCTTGTTCTCTGGCAGCAGTCTTTACCTGGGGGGAAGAACCCTTAGGCTTCTCCTGAGAGAGAGCATGCACACCCATGTCTCCCCATCACTACCCCTCGTGGTCCTTTCTGCAGATGTTTGTCTCTAACTACCAGCCATGACTCCGGTTTGATGCCATCTCCAGCTTTCTTACACCACATCACACCACACTTCAGATGCCATAGTTTTTATATATATGTAAATACCAAAAGAAAAAAGGGATGGGGAACTCATGCATATATAAAAATAATATTTATATGTATATGTTTGCATAGAAAAATAAAATGGAGATATATGTGCACCATCATGAGCTGGACAATCACCAAACGTATTGCTGGACAATCACCAGAAGTGCCACCCATCCATTTCTAGAAATCTTATCCTGGAATTCCCACTCAAGGAGAATGAAAATGCAGTTGTACCCCAAGAGCCACTGTCAAAGGTGTTGGGACAGACACCTGCTACCTTTGTGTGACTTAAGTCCAAACTTGAATCTGTTCAACTGTTCAAACTGCTGTTTTCCTTCTGTTGCTGTCTGGAATTTTTACCTTAAAAGGCAGAAGTACCTGAAGTATACAGCTGTAACAGCATAATTATTAGAAATCTCTTACAACAGTGGATTTCATGTACATTGCCAGAAGCAAAACAAACTTCTAAATCCCGCTCTAGCCACAGCCAGTTAGAAGCTTAATAGGTGCTACAGCTACATTAAATAATCAGCATTTGTAATAAGCACTAGGAAATAAAAAAAAAAATTTTAAAAGCCCCATTGTTTTGTCTGGGTATTAGTGCTTTGTAGATAACAGACACACATCAGCTTTTCAGGTGTCTGAAAGGACCAGTTCCTTCCAAGTCAAACTGAAATGTCTGTAATGAGAAAGTTTTGATTAAATTCTTCTAACAAAGAAGTAAATACAGCTTCCACAAAATACACATTGTAGATTTCTTCAGTCTTGGTTTAAAACTTCACTCTAGCTGCCAGGACTAAGTAACTTCTGAATGCAGAAGGCCCACGTTATGACTTTAGCCTCTTGGGAGAGTTTTTTTTCCTCTATATAGCTCCTGGCACCTAGATTTTTGTCAGGGATTCAAAATAATAATGATTCAAAAAAATAAATAGTAGTAATTGAATTAGTACTAACAGCAAATTAGGATTTAGTAGGATGGCTAACTTTTAGAAACAGGACTGATGCTAGTACATAAGCACTAATTTATCCCACTACTGTATGATTAAGAGGCCTAAAAGAAAAGCAGCGAAGCAGTAAGCTGAACTTCAATAGACAAAGGAAATAAAACAGAGAATCAGCTTGTTGTGCTGCTATGGCTGAGTGCATGTGCCTTTCCACATTTTACATGCTCTGCTCTTTTGTTATCTGTCCATAGCTTTCAGAGTTTAACAGTGTTCTTCTGCAAGCTGTGCCAAGTGCAGAGGGAAATGAAATTCCTTCTTTTGAAAAATGGTTCAATTACTCAAGATATAAATCTGAGTCACAAAAAGAGGGAAAAAAAAAAAGGAAAGCATAGAGCATATTGGCTAAACTATGCAATTAATCTCCAGAAAGAAAAGGATGCAGAGCAGTAGGCATAGAGCCCAGGTTTGACAGGGTGGGAAGGGGGGGTTAGTTAGGAGCATAGCATCAGGATTTGCAAGAAAGCAAAAATAGTAAACTCTCAGTCATGGTACTTCCAAGAGTGCTGCTACATAGACTTGTTACCCACCAGCCAGTTGCAAGGTCCAAGTGCTTTTGCTTCAGCTTGCTGGTTTAAGAAGTAGGCCTGCTACATAATACGAAGTGGAGATGTCATGAACTGGAAAAGCAATTCTCCACAGGTGAGTCACAAGAAACATCAGACAAGCTGAACCAATGATGAGCCATGGCTATGGGAACAGAGAAAGGACACTGGAAACAATCAAACCCACAGAACAAGTAATTACAAGATCTTTTGCTTTCCTCACCACAATACTACCAAAGCTAATAAAGCATTATTAACTTTCCTGAGGCTCTAACTTTGTGTTACGCCTGATCGCACAGGAATTGTTGCTGACAAGAAAATCTGTCACCTTCAAAGGCTGCATCCTACAGCTCTGCGTCAGCACGGCCCCGCCGGCCCGGCCCCGTCCCCTCGCACGGCGCCCGTGCCTGCCCGGCTTCCTCAGCAAAGCGCCCGGTCCTCGACTCACAGCCAGCCACGAGACCGCAGCAGGGCTGGAGCTTCCCCACCGCAGCAGCAAAGTCCAGCACGAGTTCGGGTCACTTCAGGGAGCACAGGGAGCCAAACTAAGACCTCCCTGGACTAGAGGACAGAAAAATCTTCTCGTGCTCCTCTGAGCTGAGATGAGCTGGGCTCAAAAAGGCTCTCGAGAGGCAGCTGGGGAGGTAACAGAGGCTCTCCCACCCCCAGGAGGAAAGACTTTGAGAGTAAACACCTGAAATGGAAGCCAGCCTGCCTGGAGCTGAATAGAAGAGGAAAAGGGTGAGACCAAGAGCTTGGCCTCTCAGACATAGTTTTCAGGACAGGTTGTGAGGGATAAGCCTCCATTTGCAGCAGAACTTGTGCATGCAATGTATTACGGATTCTCAAGCGATGCAGGCACCTGGGAGTGATCATCTGACTGCCTAAGGGGTAAAACGTGGCAAACCTGGCAAAGCAGCTGGCAGGACTCAGCCAGTTTCCTTAGAGGATGAGGGGAGGTTGTCAGCAGCTGCTCAGGAGAAGTATTTTGACATTACCAGGAAGGGAGAACACCAGTGGAGATTGCTAGGATAAAAGCAGAGGGGAAGGCAGCTGGTGGGCATTTGCTTAGTCTGTAAGCTCAGCTGGAAAGGGCACTTCTGATCTTACAGGTTTTGTAAGTTGCAAGTGCCAGGGGAGCTGCTTATGCAGTTTTAAATCATTCCATTTCCCAAGTTCATTTGTCTAGAGAGCTTGACAAATTCCACTGTCTCAGCTATTTAGACTAGTTCCGGAAGTTTTGTAAATAAATCCCTTAAAGGGGCTGTGAAATTACCCATGTGTGTTGTTTCTTAGGGGTGTAATTTTTCACAGCTGCTGTGAATGGCTGAAAAGGTGTGTAAACAGACACCAATGATATTTCTAGCAGTGCTTTTTCATATTCTTTTGATAAAGAGGGTTGCATCTTTCTCACCTTAAAAACAGTTTTTCTGTAGCTTATCCTAGATTTTGGACTTCTTAATCCCCTGAATTGTTTGCTGCATAGTTCTGAGGACAAATAAAAATATGTGCCATCTAAATTCTCCCTGGAAGTAGAGGTAGCCCATCCTTTCCCACCCCTTTAAATCAAATATCTGTAGTATGGAAGTCTTTCTCAATAGATTGAAACCAAAGTAGCCATGTTTCTGCCTGCCTGACCTACTGGATTGTTGGCTTTTTTATTTTCCACAAGTAAAACCTGCTATCTCAAATCTGAGCATGGAAGAGGCACTCCAGTCCATGTGCCTGTAGATCTTTTTAACTTAGTCTTGTGCTTGGTGACAGAAAAAATGTATTTGCATTTATGCTGACCAAAGGTGGAGTTCCCTCTTGCAGGTCACGGTGTTTTGCTGCTGTGGGAATTTCCAGAAAGAAAGAGATAACAGTAAGGAAAGGCTCTTGTGTGGCTGTGGAGTCTGAACCATTCCAGCAGTAAGAACCAGAGGGCTGAAACCATCTGTGCTCTGGTGGGAAGGATACATCAGTGCAACACTCCATCCGTACCTGACAGCACTGAGCACTGCACCAAGGGACAGAAATAAAAGTGCTTTCCCACCCTCCTTTCTCTTCTTCCCCTGTGCACACCCTGTAGCCTTGATCACAGCAGTCATTCCAGACTGGGAGACAAGGTGATTAGTAAGATTTTAAAACCTCCTCTTTGAGAAGAAAACAGTTTGAAAAGAAAGATCAAACACCCAGCATCATTTTCCACAGCTACAGGGCCCTCTGCATTGGTTCTGCTCCCTTTAAAGCCTGGAATGCTTATGCTGGTTAGTTTGGGGGAGAGTATGGGACTTTTTTTCAGTAAACAACTTCAAATCTCCCTAAATTAGAAACACATTTAAGTTTTGGAAAACAATTGTTTGGCAGTTGCTTTTACAAGAAAACCATGCTGCAAACACAGCTCCAGACTGTGCTACAAAGACCTTTCAGGTTGGATTGTACTGAGCAATGCAGGACCAGTGTCAATATTTGAGCATGCAAAGCCAGGGCTTTGACGTGGTTTACATGTAAATGTGATGGCTGGTTCACACTCCAGTCGGTCTCTCCCCCAAGGGAATCTGTGAATAAATCCAGTGGGGTTCCATATTTTCAGAGAGGCCAAGACAGATGATTTTTTTCAGATACAGATCCATTGCTAATTAAAAAAGGGTTGCATGGATTTGGGCAGGTAATAGCAGAAGCTTAATACTTGTGCCTGAAAGCAAGAACAAGTGAAACTGAAGTGACTGCTGAGGCCACTAAGATAAAGTCACATCAGACTGATTGATTCCTTCCAATGATATTGAGAGGCAACAGATGACAATTAAGTGTTCTGTCATCACAAATTGCTTCAAAACTAACTTAGAGATAGCACTACCCAAAGAGATGCTAGTTTTTCATTTAATACAGATGACACACTAGATTAACCAAGTCACTAAATCCATTATTGATAGATTATTTTTCATAATAATAAATCACAAAAAATCGTAAGAAATCATAGTTATCAAGGGAAACTGTGTAGGTTTTCCCCTGTAAAGTGCTTGCACTTGATCAACATGAGGGAGGACCAAGCCTTTTCCAGCACTGAGTATTGACTCAGCATGGCTCTATGCATCATATGCTCACTCCAAAGCACATGAGGAGCCCACTTTACAGCAGCACTAAAAACACACCCACTAAGTGGAAACCTGTTCCTTTGCAGTGTTATACTCTTACCTCAAAATTGCCAAACTGGGTATCATTTGAAAGACTCAGACTAAATTCCAAGAGAAGTATAGGACTAAATTGAAAAGTATAGGACTAAATTGAAAATTTGGGAACTCCTGCAATTCACAAGAACAAACAAAGAGTTCAATATTTAATGTGTGCCTAAGAGTTAAGAGAGAGAAATGCATAAAATCTTATTTCTTTGAGCTTTATTAAATTTTGAAGATATAAAGTGGACAATAGCAGCACCAAAAAAATTTCATTGTATAGCTTCAAAGGTCTCTGCAAATATCCTCTATTTACTCACAAATGACCATGGTTTAGCTTTCAGCAGATTAGATAGGAAGTCTGTGTGGAACATCACATCACATTACAAAGAGGAAGGAAGCTAGGAGAATTTTGGAACAGAAGAGAGAAAGTTGGGTTTGGTTTTCTTACATAAACCCTTACCAAGAGAGTGTCATGCCCTTCCTTTTGTCTGGTAAAGATTTGTGATAAAGACCCATGGGGAAATGCAAATATAGGAAGTAACATCTATAAAATCCTGTTTTAAAATCTCACCACTATCAATACACAGAATTTACTGTTCTCTCACGCTCAGTGGTACAGTATATGCTGAGCTTTCAATGAAAACAGGAAAAAACCAACCCTTATTTGCTTTATCTCCAGTATATGTTTTCATTGAATTGCAAAGACCTGAAGTTATGCGGTTTTTTGGGTCTTCTGCTCATGAATTTTTCTCACATGCACAACTAAACTTAGACTAAAGTAAACTGCTACAGAAAGCACTTAAAAGTACACACAGCACGCAAATTGATTCAATCCCTCAGAGTTTAAAACCTAAGTTACCTTCGAAAGCATTGGAAATAGGGAACATGTATGCTAGGATTATGTCATGAGGATGAAATACAGATATTTCTAGTATGGGATTCAAAAAAGCCATTCCAGACATGTATTAGTCAAATATTCATTTAACAATGTGGGTTTTTGGGGGGGTTTTTTGAGTATTCCAAGTTCTTGCAATAATGAGCCTTTAAACTGAGGTTCCAGGTCTGATTGGCTACAGGTTAGGTACAGATACAACAGTGGGGAAATTCCATATTTGAGGAAATGCATTCTTGGTGTGTGTCTGAAGTGATGCAAATGCTGAGGATGTGAGGAGTAGGCAGGATCATTGTGCAGCACATTGCCTCCTTCCTTTGCCAGTTTGATCATCCTCAGTAGCTGCCAGGCTACATTCTCAATGCCAAATCAGATAATCATCTCACTTGACAACAGCAAGCATAGTTTTGCCTGCAGCTGACTAGAACTCTCTAGTTCTATTACTTTATAAAGTACTATATCAACTCTTAGGCTTCATACAAAAAGCAAAATAATCCCCGTGAGTTTAGTTACAACCTATCTTGTGGGTTTTGCTCATAGGCTTCCTACAGCAACATATGCAAGTACCACTTAGCCTTACCCTTGCTTACCCAGAGAGCCAATTGTACATGAAACAGACTTACAGTGTACAGTTACAAAATATAGTGTAAGGTATAACTCATTGAAACCACAGATTATCTTTGCCAGATGCTCAGAATTTGCCAAGCTGAATTAAGTGGGATTTCTAGAACAGAAAGGATAATTTTGGGACATCCCAAAATGGCTAAACAGCTCAAAGAATTCAAAAGAGTTTTCTGCCTCCTGCATTCGGCAGAAAAGAAAGAATACTTCCCTCTCTTTCTAGAACACACCAGAATACCTCAGATTACAACCATCAGAAAGACTGGGGATTCTTTCTCACAGCTTAATAGATGAATGGCAGATTCTAGTATTATTTTAAGCCTCAGTTTTTGCTCTCACTATGGATCATGTTCTTAACAAGGAAAAGAAGGGTTGCTCTTCTGTGATATCCAGAGAGCAGAGAGCGTGTTTAAGTGCTACTAAGACTGTAGCATTTTGTATTGCTTATGAAGATGTTTATGAAAATTATTTCCTGTTTTATCAAAAAGACGCAGTGTCTCAAAAAGTGCTGTTCCCTTTATAAATTCATGCTGTTGGAAATACTGGGGGTTCTCTCTTCTACTGGACAAACAGCCTCTGTAAGGTCACACAACCCTCTAGACATAAAATAAGGACAAAGACATTTTTGGATGATGGTGTTTAAGTGTTATATCCACACTTTCTACATTATTTGTGCTTTCTCTGTTTCCATCATCATCCTGGGAAGTTTATCAGTAATACAGGATATATGATTACAAACATTAAAATGTTTTGTAGTGGACATTAGCCATCCGTGTGGATCTCTGCTGAATGACACATCAAAGACTTGCTTATCTTTTCATGCCTAATTTTTTTCAATGTGACTTCTGTGAGATACATTTTGATCTTCTGTATGTGAATGTCCTTCTAGCAACGCATAGCCATTTTGTTCTGTCTTAGGATCCTAAAAGGTTTGATTTTATTCCCCTGAAATCTGCTTGAAAGAACAATCTACTTTGTAGAAACCCTGTTTATATTCCTTGACAGGATTTTGCATACAAGTAACAATTGATAGGATTGTGAAGAAGCAGTGCTCCTGTTTAAGGGGCTGCTCAGTAAAAATTATTCAAGCTTCTCAGAAATATAATACTAAAATCTGACTGATTTTTTAAACTGCATTCTTCAATATTATGTTTCTACAAAATTGAAAACTATTTTAAAATAACATATGACTCTGGAGAAAAAGTAAATTAGTCACTTTAAAAATAATATTACAGAAGTCTGCAACTCTGAAATTAAAATGGATGTCAGTCTCTTTTCCCAGGCAACAAGGGAAAAGACAAGAGGAAATGGCCTCAAGTTGTGGCAGGGCAGGTTTAGATTGGATATTAAGAAAAAGTTCTTCACTGAGGGTTGTCAAGCACAGGAACAGGCTGCCCAGGGAAGTGGCTGACTCACCATCCCTGGAGGTATTGAAAAGATGTGTAAATGTGGCACTCAGGGACAGGGTTCAGTGGTGGATTTGGCAGTGTTAGGGTAATGGTTGGACTCTGTCTCAGAGGTCTTTTCCAACCTAAACAATTATATGATTTTATAATTCAAATAAATGACACCTATGCACAAGGAACCATACCATGTTCCTAACATGAATAGAGGAATTAATAAAATGAAACACAATATGATTTTAAAAGAATGAACATATTTATTCCCTAGTAAAAAGAGACAGTACATCAAGATAAAAAATATAAATATCAAAATCATTTAAACCACCCTGACTTGGCAGCAATATTTTGCAAAATCATTGCACAGTAATTTTCTCTGGCAGATTAAACTCCACAAAATCCATGATGTGTACCTTTTCTGTTTACATCATAAATCATCCTACAACAGTAAGATAATGTTCTGGCGTATGTATAAAACATCATACAGTAACATGATACATGCTTTATGAAAGCTGGAAAGAAGGAAAGGAGAGAGAATGTCTCTTAATGCTTCCCTTAAACCCGTGACTCAAATTCAAGCAACAGATATTCACTTTCCCATTTGGAGTCGCTTAACACAGGCAGTTCCAAGTACATACACAAATACACAAATATATTAAGAGGATTTGTTATAAATAGCTATTGCTTTTATAGGCAGCTTCAAATATACAATCTTCTGTATGTCTTTAAAAAAATAATGTCCTGGTTTAGTCTATAAAAAATAAAAGTTCATCCACAGGTGAATATTCTTAATTAGAATGTGACTCCGTGAATGTCCCGAAGAGTTTGTCCCAGTGTGTGAAGTAAGGAGCATAGTTCGATTTGAATTTCAGATGGTGGAGATCATGATGTGGCGCTCCTCCATACAATCCAAAAGGCACAAGTCGGTGAGTTGACCATGGGAGGTCATATCCAGAATGGTCCTCCACTGACAAACCAATGTTTACAAGGAAGAAAATCATTTCTGTCAAAGGATGGCATCCGAGGAGCAGTGGGTTTATAGCAGCAAAAAATCCCAGTGAGAGCAGCTCCCATGTGCTGGAATACTGTGTAGTAAGGGCGAACGTCGACACGTGCTTGTGATGCACCTTGTGGAAGGTCTTGTAGAGCCAAGGCACCTTGTGATGAAGCAAATGCCACAGGAAGTACTCAAAATCAAATAGCAGCAGACAAACTGCTACTTGCAGCAGGACTTCAGGCAGCTCTGGAGCTGTCACTGGCAGATGCATGGGTCTCCAGTACCAGTGTAGAAATGTCACCGGGAAGATCAAAACAACATGGTGATACACACTTTGAATAACGCAAGGCACCATCATTCCAAGACTTGGATAGTTCTGTGGCTGGATTTTGTATTTTCTCAAGTCTGGTAGTCTAATACTTAAAAAGTCCAGTGCAATATACGGAAGACAGAAAGCCATGTATGCTGTGAAAGAAAACAGCACTGGAAAAAACGGTGACTTGATCAATGGCTCCTTTGCAGCAACGAAGTCCCAAAGAGACTGCAGGCACAACCTGTCCCGCTGTGCCTCCATCGGAGAGCTGAGCAGCACTCGCTGTGGCAGGCTGCAGTTCATGCTGATTGCAGTCTGAGGCAGCTGGAAATCCTGCACGCTTTTATGCAGCCTGCTCAAGCATTGACTCCACCCCCAGAAATTCTTACATAGCAATGTGTAGCGTTAAAGGGCAAGTTCCCTTTCCTGTCATGCAGAATGTGATACAATGCATTACAATCTCAGAACAGAATTGGCTGGCCAAGGTTATCAGCAGAGCTCTACAAGAGGCTTGCACAGTAGGAAAAAAAAAGCAAAAGTGCAGAACTCTAATGCTGGAATTCAGAGAAAGAGTTGGAACACCTTCCACTTCACTTAGTGCAGACACTTTAAAAAGTTGCTGTTTCTTATTAATTTTGAGTTGTTTCATCCTTTGTTATCCTTTTGCCTTTATAGACAAAGCAATAAAAATTACCTTTTTTTTTTTTTTTTATGTGACTGCTACCTAAACTCCAAGTCTGACCTGTGGATTTCTGGTGGGTAATGGCTGTGTGCAAACACATATTTTCTTTATGATCCCTTGGTTATAAAATAGCCTTAGTTAAAACCTTAAGGAGACCTACAATACACTTCTAGTCTGAAGGTGGTGGCTGTGACTTATCTCCATCTAACATGATATTTGAGGTCATGTTCTCCTTTACATACCTGTATCTACCTGACATGGAAAAATTCACCTGACCTGACTAGATGCAAAATTGAGCCAACCACTTTTGAAGAACATAAGATCCCCCAATTGCAGAGAAGAATACAGGGTAAAATCTCATTATGCTTCTAGACAGATGCTTAGTAACCAGTGTTTTCACATCATTACAATATTCACTCCATATCTCAACAGCTCTATTAGCAAGTTGATATGAAAATCCTTCTTTACCTATGTATCAAACTAATATATGCACTTAAAAGGTCCACCAGTTAGACCTATGTCCTTTAAAGGCTCTTCCTCTGACCACAGGCAAGCACACTCCAGACAGAAGCCAGCAGGCTTGATGCCAACATTCCTAATTTGCTAAAAACATTTAGAGGTAAATGATGGAAGTTTTGATTTAACCACTAAGACATCACTTCTTTTGTGCTTTTAGAAAAAGAAAAACAAAGCTTTGAACATTTAGGGAAACAAAGCTTGCCATGAGCTTCCTATGAACTCACCTCTTTTGTCAGTAAAGCATTTATTCTAATATTGGAATTGAGGTCAACTTCCTGGATGACTTTATTAGCTTGTTCAGATGATTTTAGTTTTTTGCTAATCAGAAAATAAATCTGATGGGGTAAACGTGAGACTGTATTTCCTTGATTCTAAATAATTAAGAATGATTAATTAGCAGTGATGGTTTCTGAATATGCATGAATTTGTAACACCTAAATTTACTTTCAGTTTCAACTGTTTTCTTTTCAATAGATTCTGTTCTCTCCTTAGGCTTCAAGAATTTTACTTAAATGGTAACATTATCTGTGCTATTATTCAGGCAATCAGTAAGTCCTTGTTGGAGAGAAGTTTCTACCTGTTCCACATGTATTTTGGAATTCAGATTCCTTGTTGTTATGAGACTGTTCTGTTGAATTAATTTATTTAAACCATTAACTGTTGTAAATTAAAACCCGGCGCAAGACACTAATCTAACAGATGAGAATCTATATCCAAGAGCTTCGTTTCAATCTTCTGACTGCATTTTATCCTAACCTCTATTTCACAATAAGGCATTTATAACACAATCACCACCTGGGTCCAAGAATATTCATGTGATTTCTGTTGATTTATACAGTCTCAATCAGAAATTAAGTCTCCCAGATGAGATAAGTGATCCTCTCTTTTATTAGAATTATGCAGGGAATCAATTTATTCTATAATGTATTCTAAATCTCACTAAAGGGAGATTGACATAAATTGCTCAGCTGCCTAAAAGACACATCTCTGACTAATCCCTACAGATACGTGAAGTCTCAAAAAGTTTTAGAGCCATTGCTGCCCATAAGCTATATTTTAAAGAATAGGCATTTTGCCTGCAGATTATGTCATAGAAATATATTCTTAAATCCCTTAAGGAAAAGTAACGGAATTCTGCAGTGCTATTTCTAGGATATCCTGCCACATAAAGCCCAAGCAAGGCGCAGGCGAGCAGCACTTACCTGGGAGGCTGGCGCCGCCCCGAGACCGCTGCGCACCCGGCCCGGCGCCGCGGGAAGGGGCTCCGCCGCCGGGAGCCCGCCTCGGGAGAATTAATCCTCACGCATCAGGGAGGACAGACCCTCATCCTACAGAATCCGAGTCCAAGCCGTCTGGCTCAGCCACCAAATAGCATTTACCACTTATCTCTGCTCTGCTAACTTCAGTTTCCTTGTCAGCACAGGGTATGACACAAAAAAAAGACAAAGTACACACAAACCCTTTCTGTACCTAAGTCAGCAACACAACCCCAGCTTTTTTCACTCAGCTTACAATGCTGCCAAACTTTCCCATGTGTTGCAAGAATCTAAATGGCTCTCTCAAAAACTCACTCCTGCTACAGAGTTTAGGTTGAAGGGCACATAGTTTGGAATGAGGCCCCACAAAGGGTCTTAAATAGATTCCACATGAGCACAAGATGCAAGCACCTACCCCAGGCTGCACTGTTAGGTACAAGCTATAACGTAAACAGCACAATACTTCAGTGGGTAGGAGGAAAATGAAGGTTAGCAGGAGGGAAAAAAACTAGAATCAACATACTGAAACTAATGCAGCATTAGAGGAAAAAATTCTTTTTCCATCCTCCTCTTCTCCTCCTCTGTATGATAGTATTACTGTTGTACCAGAGATGAGGCAACATCCCAGAACACGCTGAGCCTTCTACCGGGAAAAGCGTGCTGGGGAAGAGGGCTGGAGACTTGCTCAGGACCAGCACCAGGGAAGCAGGACAGGCACCAGGAGCAGCGGAGAGCAGCAGCAGTGCCTGCTCTCGTTGTAAAGGAAGCTGTTACCATGCTGGCACAACGCGGTGCTCACGCCCGGACTCACCTGTCCGCCGAGCCGGNGTCTCCCCGCGGGCGGCAGCGCCGCCCAGCGCCCACCCGCGGCCCCGCCGCCGGCTGGAGAGTAACGGCACCGGGACACGCTCCTCGGCTCAAAGCTGCAGGGACAGCGAACTACCCGCTGTTTTGCAGCAGCACGGAAAGTTGGTAGGCACGGGTCTGTCACAGGCTTTACAGGTGTAACGGGTTTGGAGGGCAGGAGGGCGCTGGGACTCCATCTTAGAGGTCTTTTCCAACCCTAAATGATTCTACGATTCTAACCTACAGCCCCGTTCTGGTTAGTTAATCTGCATATTCAAATGCAGGATCTGGATACAAATAAGCGAGACGAAACTCTCCACCTCGCATCCCTGGGGTAAGCCGCTTGAACCCTGAGCCCACAGGGATGCTGAGAATTTCAGGATGAAGAACACACATTCCTCTTCAGTTTTGATTAAAAACTTTAGCCTAAACGCAGAATACTTTTCATAACAGAACAAACACATTTTCTTTATCAAATTTTTAATCTCCTCCTCCCCAACCAAGCTTCACTGAAAACCTCTCCAGCCAGTAAAAAGCATAATCAAAGGTCACTTTGTTTCCAACCATGGCTGATGATGGAAAACTGCCAGTGAAGTAAATTGCTAATTATCAAGCTTTACCTTAACAGGATCAGTTTTCAAAATAATAACCATCAGGAAAATATCCTAAAATCCTTTCATTCAGAATTCATAACTCAGGAATAAGAAATTGATTTGCATTCTCAGCAGCTTACAGACATAATTTCTGGAAGAGTCAGAACACAATGAAGACACTTCCACTCAGAGAATAAGAAATAGGCAATCATATTACAGGTGTGGCTAGTGTCCATCCAACCTTCATAATTTTTTGTTTCATTGATAATTTCAATGATTTTGGTAATATAAAGTTTTAGGAAAATAGGCTGCCAGGAAGAAAGGCAAGCTCCCGATGGGCAATGCCACAGCATGAGTTTGTATTTTATAAGACAGTGAAGGGAGAAGACGTTATAAATGCTTTCATTACTAGAAAATCTTCCACCAAGAGCCATTTTATCAGATATCCGAAAACCTATCCAGCCATGAAGGTTTCTCTCTCACATCTTACAGAGTAAAGCCATTGTATATGATATTAAGGCACGTCTCTTTCATTTGGAGGGGTTTTGTTTGTTTTGGAGGGCTGTGGGGTTTTTTTTGTTTGGTTTTTTTTTCTTGGAATGGCACATTCACTATTAATAATTTCTAGAAAAATTTTGTTCCCAAGCTGACAAAACTGTTTCTCTTACAGGGCCCAAGTAGAGTAGGAGGTCTGTTTTACCACCTCTTCCTACGCTGAGGCACTTCTATACTGCTTGAGTTGTTGTATGAACTTTTATCAGTGTTATCACTAGCCATGGAATCACTAACCAGTGTAAGAATGCTCTGTGTGGAGCTAGTGCATCATTCACTACACTCCACTAACAAACACACACTCCACCATCCTCAGGCCTTCTGCATTAAACGAACACTGTAAAAATACTTGCAGATGACTGCAAAAAAAATCCTTGTCAAGCTCCAAGCACAACATGAGGACAAAACCAGGTCTTTATGTCAGTGTTATCCCTCATACGTCTGATTGTTGTACATCTCTCAGTCAAAGCCCTGGACCATGCATTCTCTTCAGCTGCGTACAGGTCTGTGAGTCTGATGACCCATCAGCTGAACAGGGACTACTTTCTTCTGCCTTTCTAGCAGTCACTAAATGCTGAGACCAAGCCAGCAGAAAGTGCCCCATGTCCTCTGTTAAGGCAGTGCCCTTTCATACTGTCCAAAGCTGATGTTGAGCCAACCTTCAACAGCACATACAGACATACCTGTAACACAGAGGTCCATAGAACAGGCACTCAGTATTCAAGATCTGCTTAGAAAAATGTACTGTTCATCACTGAACTCTTAATTCATCACAGGTGATTCTAAATAGACCAAGCTTCTCACTCACCTCCTCTATGTTCGGGGTGTCTTATTTTGCACAATTCTTTCCACTGACACCTCTCCAAGTTTCTGTCACACAGGGCCTGCAACTTTAGTGAGTCAGGGGAGAACTAAAGCAGATCACATTAACTATCCTTACTCCAGTGAACCAGAGAAGCTCCATAATGGCTTTTGTGTAAAGCTTCCAGTGTTCTGGCTTTATTTCCAGATACACAGAGTGTTCATCAGCTGACAAAGGTGGCAACACATAGGATTTAATACACTCTACTGTCTCGACTGCACAACTACAGCATTCAGAATGTACAGAAAGGTATAGCCTGAGCACATTTATTATTGAAGGTGACAAAGGTCAAAGGCTGGTTCATGTGTACTGTGGCAAAGATTAGCTCTCTGCCTTACTAGGTGATTAAATGCCATTTATGAGATTAGCAGACAGTCTGTTAAGCAATCCAATTACCCAAGGTTTAAGAATATGATACAAGAAGCTTTCCACCACGTCAGTGGTTTAAAAGAAGCCTCATCTGAAGGCTTAGAAAATTACTCCATCTTGTGAGTAATTATTTACAATTAGTACCTTACTTAAAAGTCTCAGAGAAGTCCACTTAAGTAAGAGTGGCCTTTTAAGCTTGGGAAACGCCTCTTTCAGGGAAAAAGTAAAATGGAAGTTTACTTAGCTATTTTACTTTTTTTCCTGTAGTTGTTCTATGGATTAATAGTTGTGAAAAACAGACTTAGCTTTCTGAATTCTGTCCCAAAGATTCCCATGCATTCATGAAATAGGAATTCCACATCACTCCAAACTCCAAGCAGGTCTCATGTTTATTGAAATAGCTCAAGCTTAATAAACACAATGCACATGGCTCTTGCCATACCACATACCCTTACAACTGTTAAATTAGCCACCTTGGATTCCTACAGAAGCTTCCTTTCAGCACAGGAAAATAAAGCACATCTGGCTGATACAAATGTAAAGCAGACTTAAAGATCCTGGCAGGAATCACAGCCAAAGTCTCATGAACCAATAAACCACTTTGTCCCTAAACAACACCTGAGAATTCCCTGAGTCTGAATTAGGAATCAAAAAAACAAAACAAAACAAAACAAACAAACAAAAAAAACCAAAAAAAACCCCAAAAAAAACCCAAACAAACAAAAACAAAAAAAAAAAAAAAAAAAAAAAAAAAAAAAAACAAAAAACACCACAAAAAAAAAACCGNAAAAAAAAAACACAAACCCACCCAAAGAAATAAGTCCTAATTTACAACCTGTGTCTATTTCTGCAAATTATTTTTTATTTCTTTTTTTATTTTTTTTACAAAATAAGTTTGCCTCAATTTAAAATGCATTATTTCCTATGATGTGCAGAAAGGGTCTTTATCCTGTTGGGGTTACTGAAGAAATCTGGTTTGAATCCAACTATGGCACAGAAATCATCATCTGAATTGAGGCAACTGACTCTGGAGATTGTTCATTTGGCACGAACTTTTATGCATCTCAGAAGCCAAAGTCCTCTGCACAGTCAATGGAAAGAGCTCCAAAGTCAGCCCCCTGAGGCAGATGTGAATCCTCTTCCCATTAAATGGGGTCTTAGCCCTGGTTTGAAGTAGAAACTGAGACAAATCAAGCTGCTGTAATACTGTCAGGCTTCTCCAGGCTGTTATTCAGTTCCTGAACACAACGGTGGGAAGACCCTATAAGCAGTTAAGAGGTAAACAGATCTTCAATGCAGCAGATGATTAAGGGGATAAGTCCACAGAAATTAAGTCACTCAAGCTGTAGAATTAATGCTTCGGCTCTTCACTCATCAGCAGGAGACTGGGGGAGCTTGTTGTCTAGTTAGTGGTCAGTGCAAAACACAAGCATGTTACATTGCTCTCCTTGAAAGCCACAACCAATTGACAAAGTTAACTGAAAGTGGATTTGTTTGAACATTACTCTTGTTCCAGGAATCTGCCAGGGCGAATTGTGACCTCTATCCACAGCTGGTATGTGAAACACTAAAGGCTTCGGGGACACCATCAAAGCAAGAAAATGCAGCAATGAATCCATCCCAAAATCGGAGATTTTAACTGACAGTGGTTTCTCTGGCTTCACCACAGTTCTGGGCAATATGGAAAAGGGAAGTTATCTGATTTTATGTGATCAGCTAAAATAATACCACAGCAAAAAGTCACTAAGTGCTTTGTAAAGTGCCAGCACCAAATAGGTCACTGCAGTACAAGAAGTACTTCTCAAAAGTACTTAGAAATGGCCGCATACTGAAAAATGGCTGTGTTTTATGCACAGTGAAATACTTGTTATAAGTGTCAAGCACCTGAGGTGCTGAATGGATTAACTTGTCAAATTTGTCTTTCAGACAGGTGACTGAATTTATGTGCACGACGTACTCCTTTTGTGCTAAGTCCTACTGCTGTGTTTTGAGTACCATGCCACTGTGTGCAAAATCAGCAAAATACTGTGAAGAGAGAGGAATAATACTGAGAAAAAACAACCAAATATAAATCCAATTCAGTAGTCATTGATGGCATTTTAAAAATGCATCATCCTAAGCAATGTAGCATTATTGCCAGAAAAGTGTATTTTCCAAAAACTGACAAATTCCTGGTGAACCAATACTCTGAAATACCATGTCAGTTTAGAGATAACTTCCTAATCATGTTAATTATTTCATTATACATGCGGTAAGGTGCATCAAGGCCCCAGATGAAATCCAAATGTTCCCACTCTGGAATGTTTTTGTGGTAAACCAAATTGGTGATCTGAGTGAGCAGCATAGCAACATCCCTTGGGTCTGCCAGCCAGTCCTGTCCACCAGTCCACACTGCAGTTGGTACAGTCATCTCTTTTATTTTGTAGAAAGGGGGAGTAGACTGAAGAGAGGGAAAGTGAAAACAAAGCATTAGAAAAAAAAAAAATCTTCAGTATGATCATACATTGCCAGTGTAACATACTAGCAACTGCAAGAATGTGTCAGATACTCATTTTCTCTCTTGGACAGCTAGAGATGGAGTCCTGGCTCAACCACAAATGTAACTGCAAGAGTCCTGCAATTTTATAGCATGTGAAGCAGTAAAGATGTGGTTTGAGGAGTTTACAAAGACAGCAGGGTAGCAGGATCTCAGAGAATGCATCTTATTCAAGCTATTTCAACTCTAATCTAAGGCCAAAAGTGACTGCTACTCTGAAAATATGATAGTGCAGTATTTTGCAGTAACTGAGAGATAAGGGGCAAAATATTTTTGGCACTGTACACAGCAATTTAGAAACAAAAATGCATGGAGACTAAACAAGTAAAGATAAACAATACACATGAACTGACAGCCTATGCCTTATGATGAGAAGTGCAGGGGGATCTCATGATCTAGGCTGGCAGGACTTCCCCTCAAGAAAGTGTGTGCCACCACAGCTACATATCCAAATGTGATATGAGCCCCACACTGACTTAGGACTATCTCTGAGCACTACAGTCCTGGCTGGTTCCTTTTTTTGCTGTTTTGGAAAAAGAGGATCTCCAGTCTGGTTATTGGATAACACTAACAGCTCTTTAGCATGCAGCATAAATACAGCACAGAAGTGCCCAAGGACTGTTCTGTGACACTCTGGAATTATAGATGTAAAAGATGTTTACCTGGTTATAGTGAGCCATATTTGCAGCTTTGCTTCCCCAGTCATAAGCTTTGAGTTCCCCAGTCCTCACAGCCTAGAAATAAAAAAATACACATACAAAGAACTGCAACACTACTACCAGAAGAATTAAAAAGTGTAGTCATCTGAAGGACTGGCAATGGCAACCTACACAAGAAACAGTGGAATGCCAAATATTAACAAGGACAAGTGTGACTGCTTTGCCCTGGAATGGAAAACATTAGCATTCAATACCATTAGACTTTGTCCCTTAAGATTTCAGATTCTTTCATAGCAATGGTAGAAAAGATTAAGGAAAACAGCTTAGTGTATCTAAAGCCAGGATGTGGCAGCTCCATGTTTACTTCTGAAATATTTACCTCAATGTCTAAATGTGTATGAATAAAGCAAGGAGCTTTCTTAGCAAGCCTACTCTGCATGATTTACCATCTACTATTTTTTCAGAATCAGTTTATATAACAGGGATCTGGGGAAAAAAATCTTCATAAGTTTCTTTCTGAGCCAACCTTGAACAGCTGTGTACAGTAGAACACATTGCCTCTGATTAGGTGACCAAATTCAGCTACGAGATCACAAGTAGCACTGACCACTGATTCCATGGCAAATGTCTCACTTGTCAGCCTGCTGACCAGGCTTCAGGCACAACAGCATCACAGGCAGGAAGCTGTGCATTGAGATGAACATCAAAATATACTAATAAAATACAAAATGAAGCCAAACAGAACAGAACAGAAAATCTGCTGCTTTTCACTGGCTAAAAATACAACTTTAGATTCTGGAAACCCTACCTGGCTCCAGTGGATCATATTTTGTACAGATGTTCCTGCAGGGCAGTGTGTTGAATACACATCCACTCGGCTCTGCAACAAGATCATTAACATGGTTTACTCCTCCTCATAGTGCATCAGTTCTACCCACTGTTGCTTCCTGAACAACTAACAAACTATTCTATTCCACTTAAAACTGTGATAAAAAAAGTTAACTGGAGTCATATATACAGATGAGGTAAGAAGTTAAAACATTTGGGGGATTAATTACATTGAAAAACAGAACTCTCAAGCTGAATTTTAAACCTAATAATGGTATCCCTTAAGCATTTTTTATATATTCAGTCAACACTGTGTTAAGAGTTCAAAATAACCTAGCTAATAAAGAAAGTGACTAGAACACACCATATTCAAGTTTCTCTCATTAAAACCGCAGAGAAGAAAGAATAGGTTGCCACAAAGGTCATCGAGTATTCTGTGGGTGCAAACATGGGTAGCAAGCCACTTCAGCAAGTAATTCTGAGGGAGGAATTGTTTCTTTCCAAACATGTCCTACAAAATAACAAACACATAGGACAAACATGTAATTGCACAGAATGACCTATTTTCAGTTTTTATACAACAACACTCTTGAGGTAATTATTTGCATTTGCACTGGTGACAGGTGTGTCACATGAAAATCATTGATCTCCTTATCAGCGTTGTCATGGTTAATGCTTCTGCTACAAATGGTGCAGTCCATTAACCCCAGAAGAAGTACATGGGAACTGGGAAAATCTTGCAAGAATTTCAAACCTAACCTCAAATTCAAATAAATTTTAAATTCAATAATTTACAGTTATACTGTGCAGCTTTTTGTAATCAGATTGTTTAAGGCTAAAGTATGTTAAGTTCTGCCTGCTAATTTTAAATGGCTTTGTATTTGCAACTCCCTCTCTTCAAACCATGAGTGAAAAACAAGTTGCATGATATGTGGTGACCACTTCCTCTTGATGGCTATTTTTAAAATGTTCAAGGATTTTAAAACATCCCACTGAAAACTTCCTTAAAAGTGACACAGTTCTTTAAAGATGTGACTGACCCACGGGTTTGTCACTGTCAGGTTCTCCCTGCACTCCAGTTTTTGACAAGTCACCATGAGAATCAAGTTCCTCAGCACAACATGAACATCTGCAGAAGGCACTGATCAGCTGCTAGTGTCATTAGACGAAGTTCATTATGCAAGGAACAGGAGACCACAATGATTAGTGTTGCTTTTATGTTAACTGCCTTTAGAGCAAGGAACTAGTACTACAGACAGACTTCAAATCAGTACAGGCTAGATCAGAAGGGGGTTTATGTCACAGAACAAACAGCTCTGTGTGGGAATCTCCATGGGTGGTGGAAAGAAAAGTGATGGTTAAAAATGACACACAGCAGGGTGTTCATAATGCCTGACTTCAGGCACTTACTGCAGCCTGCCTCATTCCCCTTGATGTTAATGGGGAAGAGGTAAACTCCTCCAGAGGATGATTCACAGCATCTAAATAAAGTTGTTGCTCTTAATCACCCTCTGAAGGATCCTCTTCCAATACTAAATGGCTGATTGTGAAACAAATCTGTTAAAGTTCATGGACAATTCATGAGCTGTATTCTGTATGAAGATATTATACAACTCTTCTAAAACACAGCGACTAGTTAATCATATGATTTCCCTAGCTTAAATTCTAGAAACATGTAAGTGGAATTTATTCCATCTATTAAGCTGTAATTGTAAAATACTACTTTAAACTGATGCAAATTGTCTCAGTAGACAGTAATAAAGCTACAGAAGACACCGCTGACTTCAACAGCATCATTATGGTAAAACTGACCCAGAATCCTTGTCATATGTTACTCTCTAATCCACAGCTATTAACATTCTTTCCTCTGCTATTTTCAGATAGAAAAGGGCATACCTCATTTGGCTTGAAACATTTACACTCAAATACAAACCTTCAGCAGCATGTCAGGAAACAATCCCAATTTTACCAGAGGGCTAGTGGCAAACTTGACTGTAGCTACTGGTGCCAAGGCAAAGAACATTTTGATTTTCTTAGCCAGCTGTGGCAAAGTTGAAAAAGCAACAAAAGCTGTAAATAATATAAGAACAATTAACAAACCTCAATGACACAAGTTAAGAATTTTACCTGGCAGAAATTCTATAAAAATTTATGAGAAAGTGTGCAAAAGTATCTTTAGATTAGTAGTTTGATTGGAGTATCTAGGATTAGGTTAAATAATGTACATTAACCTAGTTACTACAAAGCCCAAATTAAACACAGTAATTCAGAAGACTTTGTTTTCTTCCAGAAAGCAATTTAATGCTTACTAACCCAACATGCCTATCTCTACAAGAAGGCCTAAAGCACATAAGCCAGGCCTTACACGCAACAAAATATTCTGGAGATGGGAATCTTCATTTGCGGTGTCTGATGAGTCTCATTTTATTATGTATAATTCATTGAATTTTTTTAATAAAAGCTGTACTGCCGGCAACCCGTGACTTCTATTTATCAGGTCAACAGCTTTCCACTTTTAAATAAACACAGAAAGATTGTCTTTTCATTTTCATGCTGTCTGATATTCCAGAAAGCCACTAAAAGCCAAAAGCTGTAGTTTTCAAGTGCCCTAGTTTTCAATCATTAAGCCACATATGTAGAACTTGATACCATTTCAGACACAATATATTCTAATAAATGCATCTCTCCACATACCCATTGTGGTGCCCTGTGAATGGCCAATGTAAAATACTTGTTCCTGGCCAGTTTTCTTCAAAATGAAGTCCACTGAGGCTGGAATGTCATACTTAGCCATTTCATCAAAGCTACAGAGCAAAGACAGAGAGTCAGTTGTGTAAGAAATCAGTGGAGAACAGCTGCACAGAGCTTTCCTGCACAGATCAGTTGTGTGGACATAAAGAAAAGCTTCTTTTGGATGAAACAGAACTCTGATGATTGAGTTTTCAGTTTTCTACTGACCACCTATGAGTTTCAGCACACTATACCAACCTCAAAACTCCCCTTTACTGTCCCTACATGTGACAACACATGTAATCAGAAAAAAATATTCTGCCAGTTCACAATGTGACTGGATAGCAAAACAAGGATACCTGAAAACCCAGAATTCTTCCTGCTTCACTGTGAAGTGTGTGTGTTTCCTGGACCAGGTGTTCCCTCTGCTGTTTCCCAGCCATACATCATAGCCAGCATCTGCCAGCATAAAGCCAAGGCTGTTGTAATCCAAGTTTGTGATCCAGTTGCTGGCATCTGCAAGCAAACCATGCTGCAGAAACACAGCTGGCCTTGGACCTGAAAAGGAAAGTGTTTATGATAGATTCCTGTTCGTTAGGCATTGCATACCTAAGAATAATTCAAGTAAGCTGTTGGAAGTCTGCTTTAGATTTGCACTTGAGTATTTAATCTACTTGACTTAATCTACTAAGAATAGCAGTTTGTATAATGGTCATAGTGCCATGAAATCACATGCTTTTTCACCAAAAGCTACTTTTTATCATTAAGAGTTTTAAACTAGCAACTTCTTAGTTTCATAACTTGAAGCTCAAAACAGACAAGTGTGCAATAAATAAACACGAGAAAAGCAGGAGCTACAAGAAAAATATAGCCCTTACAACTGTTTCAAGCTCATAGACTCAGAAAGTGGCCCAAACACAGCAGCAGTTCTAAAACTTATGAACTTTGCCCTGCCCCCATGCCTATATGGGGAAGACATCCCCACATATGTGCTACTGAAGTCTTTGACTTCCAGTCAAAGCAATGTCAAACTACAGTGCTGAGCTGTGGAAATCTCTGCAACTGGTACTGATATTATCTTTGTGCAACACCCTTCCATCACCAAAGCTCTGGCAGAACCTGAAGAGCAGTTCAGCAGCCAACAAAGGAATCTGTGTTTCAGAGGACTTTCTCCCCTTAATTTAACTAGTTATAAGAACCACAGTTAAGACCCAGGTAGAATTTAAGAAGACTCTCTTGACTTCCCCATCCCAAAAAGAGAAATGGCACCTTCATGTGGAATACAGATTTAAAAATTGAAGGTTCCTGCTTCTACACAAAGAAAATCAATTAACATCTAATCCTTTAGGAGAAAAAAGGCCTTCAGAAACTACAAAGACCTGTCTCTTCTCACAGTAGCACAGGTGTTTTGGCTTTTACTTCTGCTCTGAAAACTGAAAACAGGTAACATGATAACTAGCTCAATGCCAGAGATTACTCAGGAATTTACATCCTCCAGTGACACATCACTCTGCTATGATACAGACTCACACAGTACTTCCTCCATTGATAATTTAGACTTGGATCTTTCAGCAGAAACAGATAAATCACAACTTTCAGTCACCTATATCGTCCATCACAGGTCATGTCCATGAATGTTTGCTGCAAGTTTCAAATTCCAAATTAACAATACTCCCCTTTTCTGTAAATCTTTATACTTGTGGAAAGGAACCTTTTGAGTGCCAGCTTTTCCCACTTATTAAAAAACCCACATGGCATACTGTCCAGGCAAGCAGAGCAAGTGTCCAGCAGTGCCCAGCTGGCACTGGTGACAGAACAGGTCAACATAACTGTTTACTCTGCTGTACTTTATTGTCTTATAAACAAGATTGTCAAGCCTCACATTGAATTTGTTTTCACTAATGTTCCACTTCCCATTGACACCTTCTTCCCTTTTACTAAAGTCAGATCAACCAACTTCTGAATTTTTTAAAAACAGGTTCTCCTCAAGCTGCTATTGCTTGTTTCCTAGCAATGGAAGGGGAAAACTGTTTAACTTTCTTAATGCTTTAATTCTGTTCTCATATTAACCTCCAATTTCTGCCAGTTCCTTCTTCACTTTACCAAGCAGTCATCAGATCCTCACGTGAATTGCACAACCATATGACAAACTGACTTGGATAATAATAATGACTTTCTATCACCTATGATCCTAAAAAACCCTGAGGGAGAATAAAAAAGGTGGGTCCTTAAACTACCCTCTCTGCATAGAACATTTTGTTGTCTTCACTACAGACCCAAGAAGCTGAAGACAGATTTACTTCCACGCCCTTCTTACCCGTGCTACGCAGTTGTTTTAGGGTTTTTTTACTAGTAAAATCAAAAATCCCTGATGTTTTCCTTTTAGGTTCTCTGTACATTTCCCTTTTTTTTCCTCAAGAACTGTGGGTTTTGTTCCAAACATCATGTGATACATGATTCCAAGGAATCCTATTCACATTATGCAGGTATTGCAAAAGAAAAATACGGCATATATATGCTAAGTCAGCAGTAACACATCATTGGTATCTTTCTGAGAAAATATACCAAGTCTATAAAAACTGAAGATCAACATGAACTTTGAAATCTTCATTCTCTCAGGAGCTCATACTTCCACAAGTGTGGTCAGTAATCCTTGTTTTTTCAGATTAAAGCACTCTGCAAAACATGAACTTGGGGTCAAGGGTGTGGCAAGGGGTAAGTGAAGAATTCCCAGAAGTCAGGAAACTTCTGTTTACTTATGTCGTCAATGAAGGATCCAACAAAATCAGCAGGTACAAAGGCAGCCTTTTTCCTGTGGGCTTCTCTGAAATTAAATACAAAGACACCTGCCAGTTTTGATGGGGCTCGTCCATGCACTGATCTTTACACACTCCTTGTGAAAGACAACAGACAGTGCAAACATCCTAACTCATACAACAGATAAGCTCAGGAAGGCTGTTGGTTGCCCTTTGACAGGGGAGAGGGTTTTTCCACAGGTCTCGTTCACACCCAAGGCTATAGGACAATCGTAAATTTCTTTTGGGAGCTTCATGTTTTTACCTATAATCCTAGGATTTTTTCAGCCCAAAGTATTCCGAGGCAATCCTTAGAACATGTAACTTCTATGCAAATGGACTGCTTTATGTGAATGTCTGTAGGAACTTTTATAGGGGAGGGTGGCCAAGAGTGAAAACTAATTCAGCCACTGCACAGACACTGTTAATTCCATACACACTGTACAAGGATAGCAAGTCAAAAGGTATGTGTCTCTCTTCCTCCACGTCTCATTTTTAAAGCGTTCTATCATTCAGTCCTCACAAAAGCCTTTGCCCATATTGCTCCCTTGTAAGTGTGAACTTACACTACCACTATTCTCTCTGTCCCCTACCTCCTCACCTGTACACCCCCTGCATCTCCTCCATGGTCTTAAACCACGGTAGTCCTTAATCTTCTTCTGGATTATTACAGGAACAAAAATTTTATAACCAAAGACAGTTTCCTCATTTTCATTCCTTCTTTTTCCAAACAGACAAATCTTACCTTCGCTTCCTTCATGGCCTTTTCTTCCATAAGGTATTCTGTTAATGGAAAGAATATATCCATCTTCTGTTGTCACTTCATATTCCTCACTAGGGTATCCTCTGAAGGTAATAATTTCACTCTGAGGAGAGGAAAAGAAACCATCTTGGAACCAGACTGCCAGGCTCCTTAGTCTGGGAACACATGCAAAGTACCCTGGGTTTCTTCTAAAGACTGGAATGTGGAATTAAAGGGTGTGGTTGTAATGTGCCATCTGCCTATCAGGCAGATTTTCTTAATAAGACATCCCAGTACAGACTCAGGAGCCAGCCAGACTGAATCCTATAATTCTCCAAGGACTCCCTAGACTGTCCCAGTCACATGGTGCTTACAGTGAGAAAGAAGATGAAGTGTTGAAAAGGAGATTATGGTAACAGGGCAAAACACCAAGAGCCAGATTTTTCAGACAAAAATTGAAACTGTCTGCTCTCAAGAAAACAAGTAACAAACAAGTGAAGACAAGAAAGTCACTGGCACCACTGCAACATATAGAGAGAAGGATGTGCCATTTCTTACCTTTCTCCTCAAACCTTATGCCCAGTGCAGAGCTTTTAAGTGACTTTGCTGTCAAAGCAAACAGGAAAATAATAATAAAAATCCCCACACCTGTTAAATGCTATGATTTCATTATAAGGTTTAATCTCTCATCTATTATGTCTTGGGGTTTATGTTATTTTATTTTGATGCAGCTCCACTACGGCAGGGAACTTGCTACATCATTGGTTTTATGACACTGACGATGCCTTGAGAAAATCTAAGAAATGCAAGACATGATCAGAGTTCTTCTCTTAGACTGCTGGCCAAGGAAGAGGAGAAGAATTTAATTAAGCATGCTATTTCTTTTAAATATGTCTTTAATTATTCACAGTGACATTAACATTCCAAAATGATTTTAAGGCTAAGTGCTATTCCAATGCTATTAGCCTTAGACTAAATAATTATTTTCAGTCCTTTAAACTGTATTTACATGATCCAAGTACTTCTATTCTTATACACCTTAAGCATTTCTATCTTGAAGCATCTTCTCACACATGTGAAAAACTAGCACAGTTTAGATAGGGCAGAGAAAAGAGCAACTAATACTGGCTACCAACAGGAAATATTTCAGGAGTTAGATACTGCAGCAGGAGAACAAAGTTAAGGGAGTAAATCCCAAATGGAGAGAAAAGCAGTCGTGGGTGAGAACACAGGAGCACGATGGTCAGAACTTCACCGTGCTTCACGAACATCCGCTTTTATAGCGGATCCGAAAGAATGTCGCAAAGAGCCGCTAGCAAAAATCCACGGGTCTGCGTGAGAAAAAATGTGAGAGAAAGATCAAATATAGGCAACAGCAGACCAAGAAGGACCTGGAAGGAGGAGTAGAGAAAGAGGACATGTAAGCCTTGGGTGTGAGCGGCTGCAGCAGCGGGCTGGCCGCTGGCAGGTGGCTGAAGCCGCCGGGGCTCTCCCCGCGGCTGCCCAGCTCGCCCAGCCTCCCCCTGCCTGGCTCCTCGCCCCGCTCCAGCCCGCGGCCGCGCCGCAGACGAGGCTCGGGCACTCCTCCCCACAGCCGCGCCACTCACGATGTTCATGTTCGTTTCGGGGTCCACATTCCTCCTCCCTGCGGCGAACGCGCCCGAGCCAGCGATGCTCTGCAGCAGGAAAGCAGCGAGCACCAGGCCCCGCATCCTCGTCCTACGAGAAGGAGCCGGGACACCGCGGCGAAGCCGAACCCGGCGCTACGACGGCTGCGAGCGGGCCCGGTCGAGGCTTTTGTGCCACCCCTCGGTGACAGGGGCGGGGGCAGCGGCGCGGCCGGGCCGGGCAGGGCCGGGCCGGGCNTCCGCCCGCCCGGCCCCGCGCGGCGGCGGCCTTGGGCCGCCCGGCCCGGCGTGATTCAGCGTTTCCGCAGCAATACCGTCCGGATCCCCCCGCCCCCCGGGCTCCATGTCCAGAAGCCTTGCAGCTTCCAGAACGGCGTCCGTGGATTTGCTTCCCTGCTCTCCTCGTCTTCTGCATCTGCTCCGCCTCCGCGGCCTCCGGAGCCTCTGGAGCCCGCACAGTGCCGCCCTGCCAGGGTCTGCGTTGTGTTCCGCAGCGGGCTCCGTGCAGAAAGCGGCAGCAGCAGCAGCGAGAAGGGCGGCGGTGCCGCCTCGCCCGCCCGGCGCTCGCCGTGGCCGGAGCGAGCATCCCCGGCGTGCCTCCGGTGCCGCACACCTGCGCCCCGGGCACCGCCCGTCCTTCCAAAGGGCCCTACAGCGCCGACAGCAGTCCCTGCTGCTCTGCACACACAGATCACCCATCCGTCATCGTCGAGCATTGTCTAAACATATCAAACCTTAGACAAATGGGCTTAAGTTGCATCCAGGGTTACAATCACAGCTTCCTGCAAACCTGTTTCATCTTCGTGCTCTGCGGCAACTGATTTGCAAGGCACTGCATTGCACAGCTATAATTTTCCGGAGAAGCGTGTGTGTGGTCGGGGCATGCGTGACTGGGCTTGCAAAACCTTGGACCAAATTAAATCCTTTAAAATAAATATTCTGTTACTCTGCCCATTACTATGGACTAATATCCATAGAATAATACAGAAAACTGATACTAAATATGCAATGCTAGAGCAAAAGGGTGTCAAGAATAGAAATGTTTCTGTTTATTTAGAAAGCATTAAGATTTTAATTGAAAAATCATACAAGTTTTCATAGCATCCCCGTGTTTTGGTATGTGGATATGTCACTAGATACAGAGATTCTATATGATCCTTTGCATTCCTGGATGCCATTTCTTAAAACAGTTTGATTTTAAAGAACTTGGGTGGGAGAATTACTGTTCAGTGATTCACTTGGGTTTTTTGTCAAATTAATTACAGGTTACTCTTCCCTGTTAAGGGCAAACCAAATTATAAAATGCCAGAATTGCTGCTGTCAAACATAGTAATTACATGCTAACCTAGGCTAAATGGAAACCAGTATAAAAAAGAATATGTAAAGGGACCCTGTAATTTACTATGGTGTAGTTAATTTACATTTTTTTTTAAAAAGGGCAACTGCATTTCAGGCAATTGTTTGGCTGACCTAATGCTTCCAGGGGGAATTCTTTGTCAGCATGTATCCATTTCAGCTCCAGTGAAATGTCCAGATATTAATTTTCTCTCATAAATTGTGTAGATATGTTGGAAGACATTTCCTATGCTTCTGTATGTACAGATCACTCCAGTAAACAAAACTTTTTATTAAATATGAATGCATTTGTTGTTCCCAGCCTATTTCCAGACATGTTTTCCAAGGAGCTTCTGCATTTGCTGCTATGCAGTGCAGCTCTCCCTGAGAGCAGTCAGCCCAGCTACAGCTTGCTCTGAAGTGAAAGCAGCAGAGCTGTAGAAAGATTTCTCAATTTTCCTGTGCAGTGCCCAGCAAGTTACAGAGATGGCTGCAGAAAGGCCTTGCATAACTGTTCTCTTACTTATTCTAATTTAAGCACTTTCCTGCATGTACTTTACTTAATAGACATTTGTGTCAAACCATAGCATATAGATGCAACTAAATTATTAAAAAATAAGGAAACTAGGGCAAACTTCTGTTTTCCAGAAAGAAGATGCCTGCATTTTCCCCCATGTACCAAGCACTGTACCAAGGAAAACAGATGCCTAGGACAGAAGCAGGGACAAGAAACCCATAGATACTTAGTAGCATAGTAAACCATTAGTCTCCACATTTCGTTTTGGTATTGCAGTAACCTTTCAGCACTTTTTTTTTTTTTTTGTAACTACCTACAACCTTTATTTTCAATAAAATACATGGATTTGTGTAGATACCCTAATCCTTTTCCTTCTCAATCCACTGTGTCTTTTCATCACCTATCAAATACCTGGTGGCGAGAATCTTGAATGCTATTCAAAGTAGAAACTGTACTAAGCTTTATCCTGAGCTCTGAAACGTCAGCTCCAACAATCCCACCACACACACAAACACTCAAGCACCCAAAGAGACACTTAAATGAGACACAAGGGGGGGTGTGTGTGTGTGGGTGTGTGGGTGTGTGTGTGTGTGTGTTGCTAAGGCTCTCCAAAATCTCATAGAAACCAGAAGTTCTAATATGTAAAACTGGTTTGTTGGGTTTTTTTAAAGGAGGGGAAGGGTGGAAGAGGGAAAGGAGGGAAAAGAAGGGAAGAAGAAAAGAAAGGAAAAGAATAGTTACCAGGTACATCTTTGCGGTCATGCTGATGGTTGTGGTTTCTTCTTCCTCTCACCAGATCCAGTTTGAGTCATATAAGTTTACTAACACACTTTTACACCTTTCTTTTTCTTCCCTGGTCTGCAGCTTCAGGTTACATCTGAATTTACTATATTTAGTGCCATTTATGTATGTTACAATCTATTTCTTCGTTCTCTTTGTTACTCCCAAACTCAAGTTTACAGAGCCAGGTCTGCATTTTTAGTTTTTTAAACTAAGCATCAATGAGTTGTTCATAGATGCTCCAGTCCCCAGGCCATTCCCATCTCTGTTGCCATATGTGTAGCCTGTAGCAGGCATTGCTCTTGCCAGCACCAGGCTGTAAGCTTTGCACCAGCTTTGCATGGCCTTGGGACCAAGGCTTGCCAGGTCTGCTCAGTTTAACCTTGTCCTGACCTGCCTGCAGCTTTGTTTTGCTTGGCACAACTGTGACAGCAGTTTCTCAAACTGACTGCCTCTATCTAATTTGATTTGCGAAAGGATAGTCGTGGGTTTATATAGAGAGCAGCAACAAACATTTCCTGTAGATGGGATATTTAGTACTCTTAGACAATGGCATAGTGCAGAAAAACACAGGCCTGGTACAGCAGCAGACACCTCGTGGTGTGGAGGCACAGGATGAAGGAGTGCAGAGAGGGGAGATAAGGGTTTGTTTGTGTGTGTGTGTTATGTGAGTGACACAACATCAATAAAACAGAAACCTACAGCATGGCGCAGAATTGTGCAAAGATGCATCAGCAGAGGCACGAGGGGCAAATGACCCTTCCCTAGCCTATGCATGATAACCAGGTCAGTCCCCACTAGCCTGAAATGTTCTTATCATGGATGTCCCTGCCTTTGAACATAGTAAACGCTGGGAGCATTAGGAGCTGTTGCCGCATTCTCCACAACACAAAGTAATGCATGGCACAGAGCCAGGCTGAAAAAGAGCAGCTTAGTGACTGAACGGTTTCGATTCTTCTGCTGCAGACTGACTATTTTGCTTTGGCAAACCCAGAGAAAAGCTAAGTTTCACTTTCTCTTTCCCAGTAATTTCATCACAGATCATGTGAGGGCTGGACCAAATAAAATGGAGGGCATAACAACAGTGGGCAGCACTCCTTTGGCTTTGGGGCTACCTGAAGACAAGTGAGCAGAGAAGAAAAACCATGAGGTAAGACAGCAATCCAGTCTCTGAAAGATGCTTTTTTCTCTAAGCCACGGGAAAATAATGCTTATTATCGACATAAATGTGATAGGACTTTGAGCATCCAAACAACAAAAAATATTTTACAGAACATTTAGAAAAGAATCATAATAAAATAAGGATGCTCTTGAGTATTGCCATGTTATTGTTTCTCCAATGAGTTTCAGTTTCTGTGAGTAGAACAGAAAGTCAGAAAAATTTTGTGCATGCAGTGTGGGGATGAAATCCATGCTGTAGCAGGTGCAGCTGGTGCCCAGCCAAAGAGGTATAATCTGTCTCTCAAACCTGTGTTTGTCATTCCTCCTTGATTTGCCTCCTCATAATTTTGCAGTCTTTCCACTCCAACCTTTTTTACCAAAAAAATTTGATTGTGCAGTTGGGCAGCAGCACATACCGTGCCCCACAGGCTGTTAGACCTGCTAGGTGTTACAGGAGGGACAGCAAGGAAGTTTTTCTAAGAAAGGAGGATTTGACTGAGAAGCCTCATTAATAGAATTGTGTGTCATACCTTCTTTAATTAAGGGAAAGCACAGTGTGGACTAAAATGTCATCTCTGTGTTGTAAAAGTGTTCCCTTGATTGTGTGACAAAGGCCAGTCTGTGCATCCACACAGGGACACAGGTAGGCAATGGCAGCAGGGGAAACCCAAATAACACCCTGCCTTGGTGGCACCCAGGCCCCATTTGGGAAGCAGCAGCTGTTGAAAAGTGGAGAGGGATTGTCCTGATTTCATCTGGTATAGAGTTAATTTCTTCTCAGTAGCTGGTACAGGGTTTCGGGTTCATTATGCCAATTATGTGTATAACACACTCACAATTTGTTTGTAGTTGTGTTTATCCTAGTCAGGGACTTTTTTGTGTCTCATGCTCTGCCAGTGAGGAGGTGCACAAAAAAGCTGGAGAGAGCACACGTGGGACAGGTGACACGAACTGGCCAAAGGGATATTGCCCACGAGAGAACATCATGCCCAGTAGATAAACTGGGGGAGTTACCTGGAAGGGGGCTGCTTGGGGTGCAGGGACAGAGTCTGGCATCGGGCAGCAGGTAGTGAGCAATTTTACTGTGCACCACTTGTTTTTGAGTTTTATTTTTTTCTTTTATCATAATTATTAATACTTACTATTATTATCTTTTATTTCGTTTCAGCTATTAAAAATTATTAAATTCTAATTTTAACCTACGATTTTTACTTTTGATTCTCCTCCCTGTTCAACCAGTGGGGAGCAGGGGGAGATGAGTGAACAGCAGCAGCATCCTTAGCTGCCAGCTGGGCTTAAACACACCAGAGATAAAGGTGTATTAAGGAGCAGTTGTATGTCACCAGGGTCTGCTTAATAAGGGTGTGTGAGTATGTGTGTCTAGGGATGAGGCACATGGGGAGAGAGAGAAGCTCCCTAACCAGCCACTGGATGTCCAGAGCCAGCATCTGAGGAGCCACAGGGTTTGTGAGTGAGTGTGAGGTTTGTACCAGCAGGTGGAATGGGTTTGCCTACTCATGGGCTGTACATCCAAGTGCCAGCAACTGGAGAGGCTGGTGAGATCTGGGACCCAGTTCCTGGATACATTAACCATATAATCAGTATAACCATTACATAAGAATGTAATACATTCCATAACCATTACATAAGTGCTATGATCTAACATACAAGGATTTAAAAATGCAGGAAATTCAAAATTAAATTTATAATACAAACCATAACATGTACAAAGGTTTAGGAAATGGACTAAATCACATTATTTATAGTTTAAAGGAATCTATCTTTTGGGTAGGCTTCAGCAATTGTTCCCAGCACAGGAAATATGTACCTGTGGCCCAAGGGTGTGAGACCAGCCCTCCACTTTAACATCCACAGCAACATCTCTTCCTATGTAAGAGGTGCCCTCATACACTGGCAAGAAGAATTACTAAAATCACTATTCACCACTTTGGACCAAGGGCTCCCTACAGCTTTGGCTTTTTTGAAGTATTGGACTAAAGGCACCAAATGAGGTATTGCCTGCCTTTAAAGTACATCATGCCTGGTTTAAAAACAAGAATAGCAAAAAGCAAATGAGGTATAAACAACCTTTTCTTTGATTTCTTCTAGTACCATTTCCAAGGATTCCTTGAAGACTTCTCTGCTGCAGTTAGAATGTCATTTTACATGGACTTTGCTGAAGGAGCATGTAGGTCTTGAGGCCCTAGAAGAAACAATACTTGATCATATCGAGTTTTTCGTAGAGTACAGGATTAGAGATTATAATATACTCTCCTATGTATGTCACCTAAAGAATTCAAATGAGGAAGCCCTGAAAAATCTCAGAAGAGCTGAAGAATTTATTCAAAAACACCATCCAGGTGAAATTGCCAGGAGAAGTCTTGTTACCTGGGGGAACTATGCCTGGATCTATTACCACATGCAGAGATATGAAGAAGCTCAAACTTATGTAAGCAAAGTGGAAAACAGCTACAAAAATCTTTCAAGTACTGCTGATGGAAAGATTCAGCTTCCAGAGATCTATGCTGAGCAAGGATGGTCACTACTACGTTTTGGGAGGAATTACTTCGAGAAGGCAAAGAATTGCTTTGAAAATGCTCTGAAGAGTGAGCCCGATGACCCAGATTTTAATGCTGGCTATGCAATAGCAATGTATCGCTTGGAAGGTCTCGCTGCGAGGCATGGTGACGAGATGAGGCCGTGCCTCGAGGCCCTGAAGCGGGCAGTGGAACTGAATCCAAAGGACACTACCGCTGTGGCATTAATTGCATTAGAACTTCAGCGATTAAAACGAGGTAATGAAGGGGAGAGGTACATTGAAGAAGGACTGCAGAAAACCCCTAACTTCCCTCTTTTTCTGCGATATGCTGCTATTTTTTACAGGAGGAAAGGAGAAGTGAACAAGGCAGTGAAGATTTTGAAGAAGGCCCTAGCACTGACGCCAAATTCTGTCGTTCTGCATCACCAACTAGGACTCTGCTACAAATTCAAGATACTTCAATTGAAAAATACAAGATACACACCTCAAGAGGAAATGGAGAATCTCATCCAGCTTGCCATTTTTCATTTTAAAAGAGTGATTGACAAAAAGCCAGTATTTTTTACTGCCTATAGTGACCTAGCAAACATATATGCACTAGGTAAGAGGTATGAAGAAGCAGAAGAGATATTCCAGGAAGTGCTTCAGAGAAATGATCTACCCTGTGATGACAAACAAGATATCTACTTCAATTATGGCAATTTTCAGCAGTTTCACATGAAGTCAGAATCGAAAGCCATTGAGTGTTACATAGAAGGTCTGAAAATGGAAGAAGATTTCTATGGAAGAAAAATGTGCAGTAAAGCTCTGGAGACATTGTTGAACCAGAAAATTAAGAGTGGTTTAGGAGATGCCACCAATATTGGTACACTTGGACTCGTTCATAACCTAAATGGCAAGAAACAAGAAGCAATTGAATGCTATAAGAAAGCCATTGCTTTAGATCCCAACAATGAAGAATATCTGAATGCATTAGCTGAGCTACAACTTTCCATCTCAAGCTAAAGCTCACAAAAATCCTATGTACCAAAAAAACCCCCAAACCAAGGAGGTTTCAACAGACTCTCAAAACTTTTTTTGTTGTTTGTTTTTCATTTGAGGGTAGTCATTATGACCAGATGGAACACAAGTGGCATCACTTTCCGATCATAATGTAGAAACTGTAGACAATGATTGTGATTTATTCATTCACTAACAGAGAGCATGCTTGGATAACTATATAATATATATAATATACACTTATAGCTAATCTAACTTAGTATTCAATGCTAATGTGGGTATAAATCTAAGTGATGGTCTGTAGAACATAGAATTGTACACTGAAATCAGATATTATCTTTTACTGAGAAAAAGATAGAATCATATTGTAGTATTTTGTCTGTACACTTGAAGGGCATGCTTATACACAAATAGAATTTCTGAAGCTTTTTTAAGTATTTCAAAAATATCTTTTGTAGAAAAAAATTTTGTTGAAGGCTTGTTCAGTTTACTACCTTGTATGCTGTTTAATTATGAAAAACAAACGCTGTTTAGCTAGTCCACTGGAAAGCTTACAAAATATATATTATTGTTGTGAACTACTAAAGTCTGCTGAATCCATCAACTGTTGCTTCTGGGTATCTCTCTGATGACCAGCCTTCATGTTAGTAGATTAAGTAAAGAGAAATAGCCATTCGAAAATGTAAGAAGGATAGAATTTTGGTAGGATATGAAAGGCTGAGGAGACAGCCCCATTTATTTTCCCTGAGCTCTCAGCAAAGCTGGCTCCAGGGGCATTGAATTAAAGAAGGCCAAAGAATTAAGCTGTGCACAAAACAGCAACTGTCTAGTTTACCCAAAATACCCTATCAGGAACCACAACAGCAAACATCTGGAGAAGAAGGAAAGGCACTCTTTGAGATGCCAAAGAGATGGCTGTGGCCATGCTTGTGAAACAAGCCCAGGATAGCAAACACACACAAGAAATTACCTGAGCTGGACATGGAGGGCAGAGAACAGCCAGAGCAGAGTTGGGTGAGTGCTACAGATCAGGGCAGGGGAACATAAGGGGTGGGTGGGAAAAGGGGTGGGTGCCCACAGGGTCTACATGAATGGAAGAAAGGGCTGAAATGACAGAATGGGTTGACAAGGTGATTGTCTTCAGATATCCAGCTAAAATTCAATATTCTTTGCAACATCCTGGCCTAATTGCCCAGTAGTGTACCTTTGTTTGATAGACCATAGTACTTAGGGAAAACTAATGCTGTACTTCAAAAACACTTCTGAGCCCTAGCCACTAGTGTAGCATGAAGCAAACTGGTGACAGAGCCCATAAGGAAGGATGTGCACTTTAGTTTCTAGCCATCCTGGAGCATTCCTACACCCACAACAGCACCCCTGTACAGACAGGATGACAAGCCATGGAGGAGTGCAAAACACCAATGCCAGATCACAAAATATCAGTAAACCTCAGCTCTCCTTCAGAGAATCTCTCATAACACAAGCAAAAGCAATCAAGTGCACATAATTGCAAACACCCTCTTCCTAAGAAAGAGCTGGAGCAAAATCCACCCTTGTTTCCCAGCCACCTGCCAGCTTCCCTCCTACATACAAAGGCAACCCTACCTAGGGAAGGAGCAGTGAGGAGGGAGAACAGGAAGGACTGGGAACAGTTCTGACAGACCACTCCTGAAAGCTGGCTGGAACAACAGTGGGGACAAAGTCAGGAACTGGTGACACGACATTGGTGTGCCCAGCTATGGGGACAAAAGGGTCTGTTAGAAAACCTTACTGCCTTTGTGAATCTTGAGGGCTTCTAAGCTCAGCATCATTGCTATCTAAACTCTACTGAGGGCATAGAAGGTGGAGGGCAGCAGGGAAGAATTTGACGAAGAGGTGGTGCAGGTTCTCAAAGCCATGGTGGCACATCCATTCTCCCCTCTACACTCCCACCAGGATGTCTCCTGAAAAAAGAACCTTGAAGAAATAAGGATAAGCTATAAACTATTTTGAAAAAAAAATGGGAGCCTGAATTTTTATGAAGAGTCATAGCAGCTTGATCTGCACAGTGAAAAAAACCGACTGTGAGACACAGTAATGCAAAAAGTGTATTTGTTGTGCCTCACCTCCTTTGTACTCTGGAGGACTGCTCTGGACCACAGTACTACCTGGGGATGCTCCCAGGTATCCAGCCTTCTGGATTTTGCCTGTCTTGTAATTGAGGAAGAACGTTATTTCCCACAGGGTGGTGCTGCTGCATTGCCTGGCATTGCAACATGGGGAGCTGGTTGAGCTCGAGCTCCCAGAGGTAGACAAAATGAAACACACATTTTGGAGAGTCCAAATCCATTGGGCAAAACTAGAACTGCACAGAGGCTGAACACACCTCTCAATTCACACTCAGGTATGAATACAGCACTGAAGCTGATGTTAGCAGGGAAGGAAAAAAATGAGTGAAGATAACCCTTCAGGAAGTAACAATTTATGACTCAAAAGCACCTTCTAAAGTATATAGAAAATTTTACTGAAATACACCAGAATAATCACTAAGAAGAAGGTATTCTTTATTGAGGCAAACCCCACTAAGGACTTTGCCATGTTGACCATGAAGTACTATTACCGTTTAAGTTAAACAAGCTCTTCCTTCTCACAGAAATTTGTAACACTTTAGAGAGCAAACAAGGCATTGTTGTGGCAATATAGAATACATTCACCATATAGCAACACAGCCTTTGTCTTTCAGGAGATAAATTATTATCCAAGAATGACAAGAATGTTTCAGGAATGCTTTTTCTGTAAAAAGAGTCATTTTTTAACAGAAGGTACTTGACTTTTCCAATGTTGTTTTCACAGAACTTTCCAAGGTACAATTTATTAAATGTTCCAGATTATCACTAGAATATAAATAATTTCAAAATAATTATTATTTTCCCATTTCAAACCTCATGGAATGGAGGAATAACTTCAGCAGCTGTAAGCAGTTTCACTTACACTGAACTTCCATCCACTGCACAGAACAGAGCATAATCCCAGGTAGGATCCATCTGAGGTAGAGTCTGTGTCAGAGAGATGTTACCCCAAGCCAAGTCCCACCACGCTGTCCTGGGAAGCCAGACAGGCTCAGCAGTGCAGTGCTCCAGCCGAGCTCATATCTATCAATGCTTGTGTCCATCAGGGCTGGTGGGAACATAGAAATACAGGATCATTAAGGGTGGAAAAGACCCCTAAATCCTCAAATGTGCAGTGTTCATCTGGCAAATGGTTCACAGCTAGCTCGGGTATCTTGGCTTATTACCATATGACCCATGCCAGGAAGTGTCCTCCATGGAGGGCAGCCTGAATATTATGAACTCTGAAAAAAAAATCGCCGATACCATAAATCATTCTTTAAAACTATTGTGAGCCAGAGATTTATATAATGCGTTGTCTGAAATATTCCACATGGCAGGATGAAGGTGATCTGTTCAGCCTGGGTTGTGTGGAGCAGGAGCTAGAAGTTTGGCATGAGGCTTCACCAGCCTGGGTTCTATTCCCATTTCTTCCACTTGCAGGTCATTTCCTGCTACACTTCCTTCCTTCCATTTCTTAGTGGGAGCATTCATGACAGGGCTGATATTTTACAGTGTGTTTTATGCACAGAAGTCTTTATTCCAGTATTATAAGCTTTTCTCCATTGACTTAAGTCAGAGCAGAAACAGTGTTGGAAAGCCCTGAAAGAATTTTACCATTTTCTTCAAAAGGTCTGTGAATAAAACCAGTTGAATGTTTTCTGCTAAATAAGTATTTAAAACAAGAAGTACTGCTTAAAAAACATAAAGGGAAAAGCCTATGAAAAAATTCTGAAATAATAAAAAAATGCTTATAATGTATTACACTGTATAATTTACTATGATCAAAATGCATGCAGTATTATTACAAGAGGCTTTTACAATATGCAGTTCCAACATAAACAACAGGTGACATGTTGTGATGTGGTAAACAAAGTAATTAAATTTTTGTAAATATATTTACAGTGGTAATTTATAACTTGTTCAAAAAAAATTATATTTTCGGTTGACCACATTATTCCCTACTTTTTAAAAAAATATTACAATATCATATTAAGATCTAAAACATTATCTTCATCAGTACTAATTAATAAAACCAATTCATTTTTTTTCCAAATGTGCATATTTTTCCTAACTCATTAAGAAACACCCATGGATAATTTTTGTCTTTTTTTTAGAATATATGTTAAAAACTAAACTGGGGCCCAAGACTCAATTTTCATGCTGAGCTGAAGAAAAGTTATGTCATTGGCTTTAAGAAGATTTTGCACTGCTCTCGCTTATTCTATGGTCTGTGCACATAGATCATCCCACTGGCTCTGACTACATTCCTGAAGCAGGACAGCAAGAAAGGCTTCATTTAAACTCAAACAATTTTACTATGTTATAGTTAAAATACACTTGGATAATAAAACTACTTGATACACATGCTATTCATATACATATGTGTGTGTATATATATATATAAATACATTATACTCCTATGTCTGTACTCTTGGTCTAAATCAAATTGGTGAACATCAGTCTATGTTGCTTTCAATTCCAAGGCACAGAGTGGAAAAGGTCACCATGAGCAGACACTGAACACACTGTAGACTAACGAAACTACTAGTTTTTCAGTGTAAATGAAAATTATTTGGACTCTGATCAATTTGTTAATGAACAGAATGCAGCTTGATACAGCATCAAAACACTAAAACTATTTGTACTGCGGAATGTGAAGTTTTCCATTGCTGTCAATGTTTTCACTCTGGAAATGTAGAAAATCCCAGTATTTATTCGACCATCACACCAGTAAGTTACTCCATAAGCTACATTCACTTCCTAGCTCCTGTGAATCAGCCAGCTGGAGTATATTCCTCGCATGAGTAGCAGGAAAGTGTCACCAAGTCACAGCTCTTGTGTTCTGGCCATCAAGGAAGAGTGACCTGAGAGCTCTTCAGATGGTACAAATGAGCAGTTGGCACCACCTGAAGATGCAGCTTCTGGGTCTGAAAGGAGACAGACTTGCCACTGCAATACACAGAAACAATTCTGCCAACACGCTCTCCACTATCAGCCTGTGGGGTGGGCAATCTCAGCCATCTGGTTGCATGGACTCTAAAGTTCTCTAATAGGTGCTGATTCTACAAGAGGAAGAGGCTCTGTGTTTGAAAACCCAGGAGCCCCTCTGGTCTCTTGGGCTGCCTTTGGGCTTCTTCCAACTAATGCAGTTAAAGCACATTTGTCTATCAGCATGCCTGGTCCCATGGTACAAATTTACTCCTCTTCAGATAGTAGAGCCACCACAGCACATTTTCCACCCGCCAAGGATCAGCTGAAAGATCATACCCAGAATGTCAATGTTTAAAAATTCAAATTTTAAATGTATCTAGAAGAAAAAAGAAAAAAGTAAAATTTGCTATAGAGCACACGTGAAAGCAGGTCTAAAACCATATTTGAAATTAAATTGCAATGTATGCACAAAGTTCTGGCACACTGTAAAAATTAAAGCTTCTCCAGAGATACTTTCAGCATAAATCAGTTTCCTGTCAGATTTTCTTAAAAAAATAAAAAGAAAAAAGAAAAAGCAAAACAAACAGATGACTTTGGCATTTGAAGCACTATTTGCAAAGAGTTTTATGCAGACTGATAAATGTAGAGATTTTTTCATGGTGTGTGTGATTAGTCCATTGAAACCTACTAGACCACAAAATGAAAAACCTTGTGTCATTAATAATATTTTTAAATGTAAATGTTATTGTTCCATTTTGGTGACTGATACCTGTGGAGTCAACATTGTATTTCAAATAAATCTGTGAACACTTGTATCTACAAACACTATTTTCAGTCTAGCTTTCTTCTATTACTGCATTAACTTGCTATTACTGTTGCTGTATGTAGATTAAAGCCAACTAAAACACAACAGAAAAATCTAACTGAGAGATGTCTTGTTTCACAGGAGAAGTGTCTTCGACAGTGTAACACCACAGAGCCACGTCTGTCTCAGGCTGTGCTGCACTGAACCTCCACAGCACTTGTCACCTGTTGCTGAAGCTGTTTCTATCCACAGCCAAAAACTCAACATCCCTTTGGTCTAATTCTGCTGTGACAGAATAAGCTATTGCTCCATTTGTCCACACGTGCTGTTTCAAGGCTGTGTTACCAGTAAGGGACTGCAAATGTGTTCTTTTGATTTTCTTTGCTAGTCTTGCAAAGCATAGTAGTGCTGAACTAAATATCATGGAAAATCCACACAGGAGAAATGATGCAGTATAGCTGCCAGTTGTGTCCACAAGCCAACCTGTAGGGGAAAAAAAAAAAAATTTCAGAGGTCCACCAGCATTCTGGTGGATAATTTACAAATCCTGTGACCCAGTTATAAACTTCTGGAGTTATCACATACAAATACAATCAAACAATACAGGTTTACATCACCATCACTATATTTTTACATCCTGGGGCAGAGAGAGATTTATTCTCAGCAGGCAAATTATATCTTTATGGCCTTTTGTTTGGAAGTCAAATCCACAAGAAAAGGCAGAGCAGTCATCACCACACTACTAAATAAACATCTTCCAACTGCATGGATTTAACTGGCAGTCTTTAGAAGGCTTAGAGAGCTCTAAGATCCTCATGCACAAACATTTATTAAGCTGTGCCCAGGCTCATGCTTCACTTACAACAATTATATTTTGCAATAATTTTTGCTATGGGAATTAAATTAAAAGCTTTGGGAGCAGTGATTAATTGGGAATTGATGTAAACGTCAGACATAATATGCAAAATATATATACTGGGTTGTTTGAAAAAGGTCTCAGACCTTCCACAATATTAAAAACTGTGTCAAGTGCTTCCTAAAGAATAATAGGGGTACACCTCTCATCCTTACTTCACTGTAATGGTACGGATGGGAAAAATGATGGTTAGATATTACAGGGATGAGCTTATCCAAACAGGAGTGGAGCTGACACACACCTGTTCAAAGCAAGGTAGAGACTAAAAGATCAAGTCTTCCACATTAAAAAAAAAAAAAAAAAAAATCTTGGAATTAAACTCTCTTTAGAGAGATTTGGATTTTACAAAATCATGTAATTTCACAGTGAAATATTTTACTCCTTCTACTTGAACAGTTTCTAAACTATGTGAACTGGTGATGTAACAGCTCTTAGAAGCCCATCCCATACTGGTTTGTATTTTAGATTTCATCTCACTCTATATGTAGAAATCATCCCACCGAGACCACGATGGGAGATCTAAAGACTTATGAATGTCCAGGTGTGTTATTCCTCTATGCAGAGGCTGCCTTCACATTCACTGTGCATTTGCTGTCCTTCCTCTCCTTTTACATCATAGCAACAGGTAAATCTGAAGTACTGATAAGGTTATAGGAAAGTCATTTGGCAAAGCTGACCTGCCACAGGTGGGCTCACAAGATATGGTATGGCATGAAGAAAATACACAACTCCCAGTGCTGATGATAACAAAGAAGTTCCCACTACATCTGCTGTCATGACAGGGATCAGCGTTACATAGGCTCCGTCAAAGTAGCCAAAGGTAAATGAGAAAGGCACAAGCAAGGGGAAGCTTTGGAGAACTGGCAGGAAAAGACAACAGAGGCCATCCATGCCCACAGCAAAGAGGTAGCAGAAGTACCGATGTTTCTTCAGGCACCTGCAAATTTCAAAACAGAAAAGAAAAATATCACTGAAACCAGCATCTCAGCTGCTATGCCCTGGCATGCAGTGCTTCAGCCTCTCTCTCTTTTCTATAGCTCAAATTTAAGGCCATTTCCTTACACAAATCTTCACTCAGCAGACGAGCGCAGGTGAGGAAAGTTGCCCACCTACAGCTGCAGAAACACCTGGCCAGCAGCATCCATGCTGCCTGCAGTGTTCTTCAGGATGCTCCTAGTCACAGAACCCTGCTGCCAGGATTTTGCAGTCCCCTGAAGTTTCAATGTTCAAAGCAGTATTTCATTGGGCTTTACATCCCAGCTCAGCAGGGTGCTCCCAGTATTATGCATAAAATATTGCAGTATACCACTCTTAGCTGTCATCTTTTGAGTCAGCCCTTAAATGCGAGTTAGTGTGAGCTAAGTGAGATGGCAATTCCCTTTCTTCCTGCTCCACAAAAACAATAATTGATTTTTCCCACAAACTAAATAAGTGCAAAGAATGCATCCTTTAGAATCAAAATCCTAGTTAATTTGGCCAGTATCTACTGATGTTACAGATGCTGTACACTGACATTTGGTGTGAGTTGAGTTCACAAAGCATGATGAGTTCTTATATACTGGAAAATGTATAACAATTTTCAGTCAGTCCTTCCTAGTATGTGCCTAACAATATTGGGCCAGACCCTGGACCCTCTTTCATAACTTCTGTGCCTCCCCAGCAGCACAAAAGAGATGGAAAGGCAGAGGAAGCAGGGTGAAATCCCCTAGGAAATAGATACGGAGAATCACGCTCAACATACCTCAGGCAAGGTGTTACATTTCCACTATCAAACATACAAACACATAATTTTTTCAGGAAA
Organism: Promerops cafer; assembly: GCA_013398275.1. Classification (NCBI taxonomy): domain Eukaryota; kingdom Metazoa; phylum Chordata; class Aves; order Passeriformes; family Nectariniidae; genus Promerops; species Promerops cafer. The sequence goes on from VZSE01009562.1 coordinate 1,552,057, forward strand.
AAATATATTAAACCAGCAGAATAGAACAAAGTCAGAAGAGACAAAAAGATTAAACAGCAAGCATTTCTGAAAGTTAGACTGTGTTGTTGGGTTTTTTTAAGTTACACATGCTACAGAAAGAGTCCATAATGTTAACTTTTATATGTATTATACCTCGCTTGCATCCAGCCTCCCACCAGCTAAAGCTTACACTTGATCAGCCAGAAGCCCTTACCTCCTGTCTGTGAGCCATCCAAAGGTGATATTACCAATGATGTCTATGACACCAAGTATGGACATGAGGAAGGCAGCCTGGTGATGACTCACTCCAACACTCAAAGCATAAGGCACTAGGTAGACAAAAAGAGGGCTGCAGCCATATGCCATAAATAAAATTGACACTGCCAGCACCATGAAGCCTGGCATCAGCAAGAAGTCATATTCCTTCCATGAACAGTAGCATAAACATTCATGAGGCCATAATTTGATTAAAGGTGAACAGATGGACATTCGCTTTAAGTCTTGTTTCTCTGTTTCAGGGACATAATTCTGTTCAAGAAACTCAGGAGCAGTTTTACAATCCTCCTTAAGAGAAATAGGCCGCATCAAGGCACCACAGACACAGAGGTTTAAAACAAAACCTCCCAGGATGAGCAAAGCTCCTCGCCAGGAAAACTGCTCAATTAAGAGCTGGACCACAGGGGCCAGGATGAAGGTACCAATTCCACTTCCTGACATGGCTATTCCATACGCCAATGCTTTCCTTTTGTTGAAGTATTTGCCCACCATCGCAATGGCTGGAGAATAACAAAGTGCAAACCCAAGTCCTAGAAGAGAAAGCAAAGTTCAGATGGCTTAATACTACGTATGACATATGGAACATATTAAATCAATCAACATAATGTATTTTCATTAGTAAAAATTAATAGAAAGCCTTTTCTGATTCTGTATCACACAGCCCAGTCTGAGTGTGATGAGAAACTAGGATGACATCTTTCTTCCACTGGCAGAGTCACTGACTTGACAAACCTAACTGATGACCATTAATCCACAATAATAAGACTCACACAGAAGTGATGGGGTTCACTTCATAACAAGAACAAGGATGATCACTAAACATGAGAGAACTGGTGTGTCAGCCTCTCCTGCATGCAAGATGAGGTCTTGCCCCAGGGTCTGCACCAATGATGGAACTGGACATGCTGTCCTGATGAGGCACCACTTTGTGTTTTGGTCTGTTGCAACCCTGATCATTAATTTTCAGGTCTCTGAAACACAATACAAAGAGCCTGTCTCTGTTACTAATATTCTACAAAAAACCTCTCTTGGTCTGCTAAACAAACTCCTTGCAACAGCTGCTTGGATCCCTGACCATTTTAAATCTCTGCCTACAAGTAAAGAGGGGAGGAAAGCCTCAGAAAGCCAGATCCAGTTGAGTAAACAAATAAGATTCATCTCTTGGACAGAGAAAAAGATTGTAGTCTCTGCTGCAGAATCAGAGAGCTGGTTTTAATCATCAAGTGGTTGCCCTAACACTAAAATATGTATTTCTGACACAGTAATAGAAATTAGTTCCTGACTAGGGTTTTGGAGCATGCCCTCGGTTGAGGGTAAAACAGTCCCCAGTGCCTTTGGCAGAACTTGCTGATAGAGGATAAAACAGTCCCCAGTGCTGTAACCAGCTTGCCACATCCTCCTCAAAGGCCACACTGTGTGGGGCAGGCACTAAACCTGCCAGGATGGAATAAGAGGATTAGAGGGACTCTGGGCAGCGGGTGCCCAGTCTGGCATCCCTCAGGAGGTGAGGGGAGGAGCACGGCACAAAGCTGGGGTTGGACCTGCACAGGCAGCAGAGCCAGAGGAGCAGCCCTGAGCTAGACGTCATCACTAGAGAGCTATGAAAATCATACTCTATTAGGCATACACACCATTTTATTTTTTAGTGAGTTGAAGGGGGAAATAGGTCTCAAAAAAGCCAACAAATGTCCTGTGAAAAGTGGAAAGTTTATGGCTGAAAATATTTTCATACCTCTTAGAAGGAACTCTGCTACTTATTGACACTCCTCCATCTCACCTCTGCTTCACTCCTGAGTTTCAAGTCCTGCTGCTTTTATGGATTTAAACATTCACTTGTTGTGGTCCCATCTGCTCTCTGGGCTGGGGGCATCACATCTAGCCTTTACCAACAGTTCACCTCTCTGTTAATCAGTCCCCACAGACTAAAAGTTCACTGCTTGTAGTGAACTTGGCTCTTTACTACTCCGTGTACAAATTGTAACTGCCTTTCCACCTCCGAGTTCACAGCAGCTCCCACTAAGGAAGCCTCAGAGGTATAAGCATGGTTTGTAGCACACTCTCTCGAGTTGCAAGAAGCCTTTTTTATTTGTTATAAACACATTTGTCAAAGATTAACATCGTAATACAGGAGCAATGTGCACTAAAATAAGGATTTTTTTTTTTTAAACAAATAAGCTCTTGGCAGCATGTGAACTGCAGTAATTCCACCAACTCGTTACTAAACTCCAGGGGACCAAGTACAAGGTCTTATATCACCGTGGCTACCAGGTCAGTATTAATGAGGAAGGAATGCCAGTGTGACCACGGGCCCCTCTCAAGTTCCTCTGTGCACAACAAACACAGGCAGATAGGACAGAGCAAAGATTTGTTTTCGCCATACCTGAGCAAAAATGGAAGAGCTGCTACAGCAAGACTACCAACCAGCAGTTTTTTTGCTTTTCAACTGGGATGTAATGCAGACAAAAGTAAGGCATACAGCTGAGGTGCCTGGTATTCACCAAGAGCTCTCTACCTCTTACTTACATTTACGTTTTGATTTGAACTTTTTTCCAAATATGCAAATATATTAGGGCAGTCTAGATCTTCTGCTTCAACAAACTCCTCCAAAATCCAAGACAAAACAGGGAAACCTTTTCATGTATATCAACTGCAATAGCAGTCCTTCCTGACTTTTCATAATTTCAGAACTTTATCGACAGTCCTCTTTCTAATGGAAGGTAAGAGTTGCTTTTGCAGGGTGCTGCATTTGCGTGGTATGAGATCAGTCAGTGCTGAAGCTCTCGCTGAGGCAGCCTCTCTTTTACAACAGGTCTGGGTATCTCTATTTGACCAGCGCAGTGTCAATATGACATGGAGAAGAGATCACCCATCACTTTTAGCATTCCTGTCTTGTGTTCTGGCAGCAACAAAGGGGCTGAATGCATCCTACCTGTGAGGACTCCTAACGATAAGTAGAGATGTTCCAGACTGGTGGCGAATGAGCTCAAAATTAGTCCAGTAGATGCAAGCAGCCCTCCTAGCATGATACCAACTTGGCAGGATACATGATTACTGATTAAACTCCCAAGCGGGGCTTCAAAGAAACAAATAAGGCTGGTAGTTAATGGCAGGTCCTCACACACAGTTCACTGCAACCATTATAAATGAAAAAGAAGCAGAAGAAGCAGGAGAAAATGGTAATTGCAGCTACAGAGTGGCTTCCAACATACCTCTGTCACAATGGCATGAGCACCAAATATAAAGAAAAAAACTTCTAAAAGTAATTTTCCTGAAAGTCAGGAAAAAAAAAAACCTGAAACTTACAGTAGCTTTTTCAGCAGCCATTTCTGTAGATCAAAGTCATTATGGAACACAGCTAATCTGCAGTGTCAAGGGGTCAAGACAGGCCACAGCAACAGCCCACACTGTTCATTACTCCATGCTTACAACACTCAGACTTTTCCCCACCTGGAATTTGCACTTGAACCCTCAGTAACTTTAGGTGTCCTTCCTCACAACTCCCTGGCCTTGTGGGCTGTGGGTTAGACCCAAACAGGAGAGGTCCCACATCTTTTGGACAATCTCCAGGGCTCCTACCCTTCCCCTGCACTTCTCCAAAACCGATGTCTCCCAGATCACCCTGCTTCTACCATGGGATGTCATCACCAGCCCTCTCCCCCTCTACTACCTGCAATGCCAGGGCAAGGCCCTTATTCCTCTCTTTTCCCCAAGATATAACCTTGCTGTCACAGGTGAGTTGTTGCATCTCATTCTAGATGTGTCCCTCTGCCTTTCTTATGGGTTAACCTCTTCTACAGGACTAGGGCATGGATTTTCACCAAGCTGTGCAGCTTTAAAGCAAGTCCATGAGAAATTCAGTACAATTGCTGCGTTGATGCACATGATTTTTAATAATACCAAATTTTCTTTTAAGAGAGAAGACTATTTGTAAATATACACTTTTGATAAAAGGAGGATGGCTGTGACTTGATCAGGAGGCAAGATGTACATCCTGTGCTACATCTCACATACGACTCCAATCAAAGGGCAAAAGAAACAATTGCTCAGTTAATAGCTCTCAAACATGAGGTGTCCCAATAGACCTCAACAAGAGTACATTTCTGAAAAATTAGATCATTTCACAAAACAATGTTCTGCTTCTTTTCTCTAGTATGAAGACAGTCCCTCGCACAACTGTGTTGGGGGAAGCAGTTTGGATATACCATACCCCAGAGATCCCACAGTCTCATTCTTTCCCAGCTGACTCCACCAGCTTGTGAGCATGCTAAAACCAGATGGAGCTGATGCAAAAGCAGCCATATTACTCTTAAGAGGGTAATACACACCACAAAGCATTGTAGCACAGTCGACAATGGAGTGGATCCAAGCAGTTCTGGCATAATCCTGCCCAAAGTATGCCTGGAACTCCACAAAAAAAATGGAGATGCACCTAGGACAGAAAACATGAGCACCAATCTGTTAAACATGGAATGTTTGGCTCACGGAAAACACTGGTCTCACTCCTCAGGTATAAAAAGTACCCACTTGAAGGTCCTCTCCTGCTCCCGGGAAAATCAAAATTGTGGTCATGAACATTATAATATCATATCTTTCTTGCTGGGGTATCTGCTGCTAGAGTTTTTCATAGTATTTTGAACTAAAAGGAAATTGAAAAGCTAATTCTTAGCAGCAACTTATAGCCCATATGATGATATTGCTTCCCTGGCACACAAAGCCCTGGCTTCACAGTTCTTCACTGACCTTGTTGCTCACTATCCCACACCTGCACAAACTGTGAGGGTAGGGTCAATATAATACCTACAGAGCAAACACCACCTGCAGCTATGTGTTCAAGGATGGACAAGTGCAAAGTAACTCCTCTTAGACAGAATCAAAACACAGCACGAGCCTGTGGACCTTCCAGCAGTTTAATAAAATGCTTCCAGGAGAGGTTACTTTGCTCAGCTTGACAAGTGTTCAACATGTCCCTGCAGCAGTGCAGATTAAAAGGCTGCATAATTTCATTCTCTTTTCTGGATCAACAAGAGATGCCTTTCCCCCCTCTCTTTTTCCAAAATCAATGAATGACTGCTTTCTTCAGCTTTTTTTCTGTCACATACTTCACTCTTCTGTGTAGTAATGTGTGCCAGCTATTAGATGTAACACATTGCACACATGAACTATTAAAGGAAAGGAAATCCCCTAGGAATTCTCTGCTGTTATTATGGAATTGGTACATTTTTATGCATTAACTAACACTGTATAAGTGTTTCTATCCCCTTCTGTGCTGTTGACTCCAAGACCCTAGATCCCTAAAGACTTAAGATCCCTAAACCTGGGAGCTTTATTTTAAAAGAAATAAGAACTTTAGGTGGGAAACACTGTATTTACATTATACTGACTGTCCAACAAGACCCTCTTTCAGTTTTCCTTGCTTACCAGGGCGCTTATCTCTCTGCTTAATATAGCTAAATTGTCCATGTTCACACATACCAGGCTCCTCTATCTCCAGTCGACATCAAAGTCACTGTGAAAGCAATCTCATCCCAGATTGTATTATGTTTATGCAAGGCAACAGAGAGTCCTGTTCTTTCTATTTCAAGAAAATATGTTCTGCATATTTTGGATACCAGAAGGGTGTAGAGAGGGGTCTCTTCTCTAGGGCTCGGACCTTCTCAGGCAGGACGGTACCTGAAATGCTTGCAGTAGGAGAAGGGGGTATTTACATGGTTTTCACACTGACCCAGGAGTCACGCAAATTCACTGGGACTGGCAAAAATGAGCACGGCTGTGGGGTCAGAGGGACACAGTGAACCCAAAGAGATCCTACATGATTCCTTGCTCCGCAGCCAAACCACCACAGCCTGAAATAGCACTACCTGCCCCAGGCCTTGATTCTGTAAGAAATCGAGGAGCGGGTGCTGAAAGCTAGAGCAGCTGTCAGAGGGGGCGAGACTAAAGCCAGAGGGCTCAAAATCCCTTGGCTGTCCCCGCAGCCTTAGGGGTTTCAGGAAGCCTTGGGAAATGTAGCAGGAGAGAGTCTGTACCTAACCAGAATAACCCTGTCAGCTGTAGGACATCAGGGGAGATAACAAACCCTCTTCCCAAGGCGGGGGGGAAGAAAAAAAGCTAATGCCACAAAGAGGCCAGCAAGACAAGCAGCAGTGCCTTTACCTTGTCACGGCCCTGGTGCAGATAGTGACAAGGAAGCAGCCAGCAACAATCATCCATCCCCAGCCTCCGTCGGGAGGGCCGGTGGGCCGGGCCCGGCGGGATGAGGCCATGGCGATCGCTCCCGCTCCTCGCCTCAGTGGTGGCGGCTGGCTCCGGCCCTCATGCCCGGCGCGGGCCGGGGCTGCTCGGCACATGGGGCTGCGGCCATCTGGGGAGAGAAACGGGCAGAGCGGGAGTCAGGACACACTGCACAGGCTGTAACCTGAACAGCTGGGCACGACATCCTGCCTCAGCTCTCCCTCCTGCAGAAAAGTGAGCGTTGTCCTTCACACGCTGTTTATGGAAATTTGTTGGAACCAAGAGGGCCATCAGAATTTGAGCCAGTGTCTAGTATCATGCTTTTCATGATAATTTGGGTAATTTGCTCAGCACTTGCATCCTAGCACACAATATCCTCTTCCACTTTACTGCTGCCAGTCACTCATTCACCTCCAGCAGGCTCCCCCACTCATGCCAGTCCCTGGCCTGAACTGTATTTTCAATTGCAATCTCTACTTAAACTAGCTACTCTTCCTTGTACACAATTTAGCACTCAAGTTTTGTTTGAGAGAATACAGTTTTCACCTTTGTATGAGAAGGGAATATTTACTCCACAACCAGAGCAGATCTGATGATAAAATGACCTCCTTATTCTCTCAGGCTAACCCCCAGATGAAAGCTGTAATCAGCAGAACACAGCAACTTAACTTTGTGAGCATGGACAGTTCACAGAAGGTTAGAGCTAGCCTGTCCCCCTCTTGTAACCACTTAAATCAAAACTGTGTCTGCATCCAGGCCATAAAATGGTCTCTAAACGGACACTGGGTGCTGCAGGACACTGCAGGAGACCAAATGACACCCACTGGATGGACCCTAGGTGAGTAACTGGGGCATGTGCTTTGCTAATGGGTCCAGCAGTACTTAGTCCTTTCTGCACCAGTGACTGAGTGGCAGGGCTCGATTGAGGGACCTGAAGTGCCCCAGTTTTCTCATCAGGAACACACAGTGCTGGCTGTCAGTGCTGGATTTCAGTCCATGTTTCTGCCATCACCAGCAATCCCTTAGCCTCTGGATGGATCAAAGATTTATAAGACATAAGCAGAATATCTGGGATGTCTTTCAGTTTTGCTTGAAGAGAAAGCTCAAATACCTTCTATCTCACCTAGCTACAACAGATGCTAAGTATGCAAGATTCCCACTGACAAGAACCTGTTACGGCAGGTCAGAGGGCTACAGAGCCACTTAAAATGGCAATTCAAGAAAGCAGCTACATGGTTAACAGTGTGCATCCTCAGTCCCTGAAGCTGCTCAGACAGGAGGTGCTCAAGGCTTGACTCTGCAAAGCCCAGAGCTCCCTGACCCAAAACAGCAAGACACTCTAGAACTAGCCCTAAACACTACCACATCTGAACCTTTGAGAAGTGTCCATCAGTGACCTCCTTGATATATCCAGAGCTGCAGCTCAAAACCAAAACCAGAATTATTTTAAGAAAACATACACACACTGCCAAACTCAAAGGTGAGCAAAATAGGAGAAAACATGTATGACAAACAAAAACCACAACATGTTGAGAGCTTAGTTGAATTCCTTCTAGGCTGTAAATAATATCCTGTAACAACACAGTACAAGAGGATCAACAGACTCTTTCTGAAAACAAAATCTTTGGTAGTATTGTGACTCAAAAAGGATAAGAAATGTAATCCTAATCTATCTGATTGGCTTTCAAAGCCAAAGAATTGCAGCTGATCATACAGGGTATGGTCAAGCCCTATGTGCTAACACAACTCACTCCATAAATGCTGAAACCAGAAAATCGCTAGCGCAGCCTTCAAAGATAGGGGTATATTGTGTTTGCATGGCCTGGTTTTTGGTAGCAGGAGGCCTACAGGGGTGGCTTCTGTGAGAAGATGCTGGAAGCTTCCTTCACATCCAGCAGAGCCGAAGTGCAAAAGTCAGGGGCTGTGCTTTCATATGAGGCATCTCAACTGCCACGGGAAGTGAACAGCAAAGAGCACCATTCATAACCTTGCAACAGAATGTGTGCTTGTCAACATTTTTGAACAGTGACTTATGCTGGCCATGTTTGAAACAATATCCTTGAAAAATATCAGTGAATAAAAAATATCCACAAAAGATGCCAAAACTATATTATACTGCCATCCAGTTACACAAACTAAACCAGCTAACATTAAATATCTGTTCCAGGTCTTTCCTTTCATTCCTCAAGTACCACGTATTTTTCCCTCTGCACTAATCAGTGTGTATCACACACTTTACTTTAGGCCAAAACTGTTGTATCATATTTGGAAATAAAAACTACTCTCCTATTTTCTCTCTTCATGTAATAGACTTTGCTAATATTTATTTATAATTAAATATTTGTAAAAATCTTTCTAATAATTCAGAGCCCAAAGCATTAAAACACATACTAATGCTGTTTTATTATCTTCTCCCCCATTGTCACAAACATCTGTTTCATCATAAGTTAAATTTTATTATAAGGCCTTTGCAAGGTTGTTCTCTGTGTTTTTATGGAGTCTAGCACAATAGTTGTTTTAAATGCACCACAAAGTATTATTGCAATATAACCCACACTAATGAACTAGAAGAGAGCTCAGATATTCTAGAAACTCTAATGACCTGCTTTACTTCTCACTTCTGTGGCTCTTTGGAGGGACACATAGTACTCTGCTCTGTCTGGTTGTGGAAACCATTTCCTCTTTGTATGAAGAACAGGCCACATCTCAGATGGGAAACATGACATGGCTACAGTTTGGATTACCTATCAATAGCCACAGTTGCTCACAAAGATCAAGCAAGAATTCATGGCCAAGGTAACAAGAGCAAAAAACAAGCAAAAAACTGGTATCTCATGGATAGAGATGAGTTTAAAGGGTCCCAGCTGGATGCAGCCTTTGCAAATTCATTCCTACAGCTGATTAGAAAAATCCCACAAAACAAATTAAACCCAAATGAGTTTACGGTTTCAAACCTCATCTTCAAGGTATTCAATTACTAGAACTTACATACATAAAAAATCAGTGAAAGCTCCAGAATGGAGACCAGGACTGTTTGCCTCTTCTGACACAACTTTTTAATACATAGCAAAAAATGCCAGTGCAGCTGACAGAGCTTTTTGAGAAGCTTCTGCAGGTGCCCACATGACCAGCAGGTCATCACTGGCCTCCTCACAAGCCTCTCCACTATACTCAAACAACCTTCCAACACAAACACAAACAATTGAGGAAAAAAGAGACAACAGATTGGCTAACAGAGTAAAACGAGAAACCACATTTGTAGGCAAGTAGGGCATTATTCACAAAATCTGAGCGAGGCTGGAAATGCCTGCAGTGATTAGTTAGTTGGAGGATACCAGGCACATGACTGGTAGCCAGCCCCATGGACTCATCACCTGGCACACACCCTGTGTATTTGCCTTCCAGCACATTTGTGAGCAGACCATATTTCTCATGTGTAGATTCCATCCAGGCAACAGACAGTTTTGAAGGGTTAATGTTACATTTCGAGTAAGTAGACATGAACTAATGACTGATTCTTTATTTTTAACTGATTGGGTGAATTGTAGCTTCAATGAAAGCTTTCGGTATAGCTTCAGGCAACAACTGCCTTATGAAATATGTGCAAACATTGGATCAACAAGTTATCTGATGACTAAGGCAGCAGTTACATGACTCTTCATGTTGGATCAGTGAATAACCAGATCATCAAGCAGTACAATTTGATTTGAACCACCACTGCATCCCAGTCTACTTAGATGGAAAACAAAATTCAACACTTTTGTGAGGGTCTACATCTAACCTAGCCATAAAAAAGCTGCTAGCTAATCTAGCATGAAGCCAGAGTGGCACAAATAGATTATATCCTGATTTGTCAATGAAGTCTACCATCAAATTATCCTGCCAAATTCACTTGTACAAGCAGAGCCAGTACCAGTGCTTTGTACCATGTGGCCACCACATTTTGTATTTAACGCAAAGGGCTTTGAGGTAGATTTATTGCATTATTACAAGTTCAATAAGTTATGTTCAAATGCCTGGATGATTGAATAGCCCATAAGAATCCATGAATTAACAGGGCACTCATAAAGTTCAAGTTATTTAGCTCAAGAGCTTCCTGGCAATCACAAGTAATATAGTTAGGTGGAGTCTGCATAAGCACATGATCCATCACAGAGGGATCCTGAGCAATTGAGACATACCACTGCAGCACTTCTGCAGAGTCTTGGCAAGGAGAGGCTTCTTATTTTGGGTCTGAGCAGTATCTTTCGTTGCCCCTACTACAGGAATGAAGGTTTTTGTTTTTTCTTTTTTCAAGCTCTGGTTTTTAGGGTGGAAGAGGAACTTCCAGGAATGCCACAATGGGTAACAATAACCCTTCAATTAGCAGAAATATACACAAAAATTTTGAGAGGAGTCAGCAATCTCCACACTCAAAGCCCTAACTAATTTTAATGCACAAACAGTAGTAGCTGGGTAGCATGGCCTCAGCCTAGATCTCTGGCCCAACTCCCCAGGAAAGCTTCAGATCATGGCTGAGACCCTAGTTCACATTTTTAGCTGTACATTAACGTACTTGGGAAGAATTTGATGATATATCAGGCTAAGTAAACATAGATTAGCTGTTTGGTTACATGGTTACTTGCTGTTATTTTCCCAGAACCCTGCCAGCAGACATTTAATGAGGTTAGAAGCAACTGAAAACAACTGTATTATGAAAAATGCCTGGCCAACAGGAAAAGGCCACCCAGCCTCCCTATAGCAGTTCAGTGCACACCTCATCTCCCTGACTCCCCACTTGCTTCAAGCAGTGCTGTGCCTTTCACAGCCACTGAACTAATGGGCAAGTTAAATAATTACCTTTCTTGTTGCTGCCCATGTCTAAAAGCACTTATTATGTCAACCTGACAATTTCATTCAGAGGTTAGGAAACTTCATTTGCTTACACCCCAGTGCTATTTTCTAATTATCTGTATGGTGGATAGTACAGATTGTGGACTTTGCAAATGAAGTTGAACAGCAAGAAAGCACACTTTATCAGAGCAATCGTGTCCTCCCCCTTCCCAAACACCAGTTTCCTCTCATGTTGCATCTTTTTCTTAACCTTTCTGATATAGGATAAGACTCTTTTTGCATATTTGCTCCACTGTAAAGCCTGGCAGCATTGGCTGCTATTATAAGATATCTCAGATGTACATGAAAGTTCCTGCTGCTTGAGACAGCTAAAGAAAAGCAGGGTTAAAATATAACCTCACAAAACAGCTCTATACTTTGCTAGATAATTTTCACCCAAGCACTAAGTAAATGTGCTTTGCTGTGAGTTCAAAGAAGATGCAAGTGGGGTGAAGATGGTACAAATTCTGCTGATCCCTTAGAAAGCCTTAGTTACCCAATGTGCCCTGGCAGCTCACTAAACAGTGACTCTGTTCCCCCAAGTTAAAACATTAGGTTTAATTTGGCAGGATAAATAACCCATCAGGTACTTCAGCAGCTGTTTTTGAGAAGCCTAGAAAGAGAACAAGTGCTCCTGAGAGTATCTCCCTTACTCAGTCACTCACCAAGCAGAAAGGAATGGGTGAGGTTACTAAAAGGCACTGCCATAACCTTGCACCTCATCACAAGGTCCCTTTTGCCAGGAAAAGGAGCACAAAAATCCATGGCAGCTTAGCAACCAGCCAGCACAGCGACAGGAGCCACTGACCTTTTAAACAGCTCACGCCAGCAAAGCGCTCGCTGCTCCCTCTGCCCACCTCTCCTGCCCCTCTGAAGGCTTCCTTCTTTAAAGCAATTCGTTCAATTATGGTATCCCAACAGTGTGAAGATGCAAAGCATTTGTATGACAAAGGACAGAGGAACAGCAGGTACAGTCACACCGGCCTGCCCGGGGACCAGGGGTGGCATTTTTCCTACCTTGTTCACCTGCTCCATTTTCAGTGTTGGTGTACCTGGCAACTCCCTCATCTCAAGAAATGCCACCTCCAGTGCCTGGCAGTTTGGGTGCTTCTTGAAAATTATCCATTTGCAGAGGGATGCAGCTTCAGCTAGAGGAACAGGCATAAGGTGAGGTTTGTATCACAGCTGCCCCACAGCAGGAACACAGATCCCAGACCATAGTGAGGGTCCCACTCCACTACTTTCTTATTCTTCACCCTATCCTGATTACACAAAATCAAAATGGGACTGTGTGTTTAGATGCCTTCACAATTTCTTTCAGAACTGCATGGAAGGATTCTGTGCTGTTTATCCCAACGGAGCTGGCCTAAATAAGTATTACCAGCATAAATAAGCACAGAATCCAACAATTACGTTTACCTGTTCCATAATGCAGAGATGTACATGTCAGAAGAATGAAAAAGAGACTTATCTAGAATTTTCTTTCTGGACTATCCAAATAGTTAAACTCTATGTGCCATTTGCTGCCTTTACCATAAAGACGGGGTGGGAGAGGCCTGTGAAACCTGTGACAGTCTCTGTGCCCAGAATGCCAGGACACACTTCCAGAACAGGATCATTCACACCAATGCATTTAAACTGTACTTTTCTGGTGAACAACAACACACACATCTTTCAAAGTCACTTTAAGAACATTCATGGGGATGAATTTTATGCAGAACAAGTATAAAGCAGTTTAAGCATAGCTGGAAAAGATTCATTAATGCGTGAAAGGTAGCAGAATTGCATATATTTACTACATTTAACCTATGCACTTAGCTCTAGGGAAGTTTAATTGTATTTACCCTATTCACATAGCTCTAGGAGAGATCTGTCTTTCTTGTTCTTCAGGTTGCACCAAATATTAATTCTAGGCACTTTCTACATTCATGGTGACCTCTTGTTTTAATACTCTCTTGCTTTCTTTTTGCTTTGACTGCTGCATCTTCAATGAAATGAAAAATAAACAAACTAAAGAACTGTGAATAAAAGAAAAAACAAAAAGGGTATGGTATGAGTATCAAAGACAGAAGAAGAAGAGAGAAGAAGGAAAAAGCTAGCTAACAGAATATGTCTGTTTTGTGGGACAGTGGAGCATAAGATTAAATATTTTACAGGTTTTGAAAGAAAGGTTTTGAAAGGTTTTTTCTTTTGCATGTCCTGAAGGATCAAGGATGACCGCATCTGACCACTGACTAGAGTCCTTCCCAGAAGTTTGCTAGCTACCTTAGTTTATAAAATAGAGCACATTTATATGGGACATGGTATTTGATATGAGCACAAAAGATGCAGAGAACTGTAAACCCTCTATTGACTGGTCTAGTTAGGAGAAAAAGAGGTACTTTTTTTTTGGTTTTTTCCTGTTAGGAAGAAAACAAAACACCTTTTCAGCCTCTTTTGCTTCCCCATATTCTCATGCAATCGCATACCATGGTAGGCACTAGAGCCAGCATTCTGGCAGGCAGCTAAATTGTTCTTAAATACATAGGAAATAAAGACTTCAATTTTGTACAGCTCTTGGGATGCAAACACTATTTCTAATCTAATCTAATCTATTTGTTCCAGTCAACAGCTGTCCCATTCTGCACCCTGAGTTAGCTATTTAACTCAAAAAGAACAGCTTGTTTTGATTTCAGTACAGTCTATTTATCAAGAATTATATGATTATGACTTTGACTTGTTTAAAAACAACCCAAGAGGTTCTTTGCGACCCTATTTTCCTAAACAAAAATAACTCCATTGCGCATCTTAAGGCTGTCACTCTGTATTGGCAGCTTTTTTCTGTTTAAATATGTGTCTGTCCAGTCTCTAGACAAAAACAAGGTTTATGTTTTTCTGAAAAGAATGTCTGATGAAATATTCCTTGTGTGAGCAAGTAATCTTGCAGATTATGCACATCTTTCAAGCAGGGTACACATTCAGCTTCTCAGATCTCCATAAAAACCAATATCTCTCCAGCACTGTTACAAATGGTTATAAAAAGAACTGCTTACCTCAAAGTTCATTTAGGAAATTGTACCGGAATCAATGTAAACAAACAAACATCTAAAAAAATCCCAAAACAAAACCAAAATCCAACCTGACTTTTAATTGTTGCCATAACACTAAGACAAGAAGCACGTTAAGAAAGGTTGTAATAAGTGCTTCATACTTTTTCCAGTTTTTTATCCCTAATATTACTGAATAAATCTGGATGGTTTTTTTTTAAATGTGTAACCACTTTTATAGGTTCAAGGAGGGATTTCCCTATGATACCAAATAAAAGCAACAGTAATAATCTATTTGTATTGCACTAGTACTTTGGGGCTTCTAATCAGAGAGCAGTGTCAGGGCTGGGCATCGTACAAACATCTGATAAAACTTGCCCTCCTTCCAAAATGTATCCAGACAGAGAAGATGAAATGTGAACAGCCCAGTTAATAAACTCCTATCACTATGCTGAACAGAAAATGTTCTTTGCTCCAGTTAAGGCATATGAGGGAGGTGGTTGCTGGAGACAGATTGAACAGGAAAAGCAGTCTGGAAAGCAAAGGGATGCTAAGCAGCTGGTAGAGAATGGAGGTGCCAGAGAGGGGCATAGGTGAGTGGAGTGACACAAAAGAAGGGCAAGAGTTTAGAAGACTCTCTTTTTACCCAAAAGTAAAAATACTCAGAGCTGAAACATGAAAAAGACGGCAAAAGGAAGGGCTGTAGAGCAGCACAACGTTCATTAGCTGCTCCTGTAACAAGCAGTCACTGGGAAAGGAAGGGCCATGCTTGCCTCCCACAGCAATCACTTTGCCACATTGGCTCCTTCATTTGTCAAAGTTGCCAGAAACTGCTAAATCAAATGGTGCAGCTGGAGCCACAGCAGGAGTAGCTATTCTTGGTAATGAGAAATGCAATGTGAACATCTCTTGTCTCTTAAATCCATTGTGTGGGGCTTACAGAAAACCAACAGCCTGACAGAAGGGGTCTACAGAAAAAGGTTAAGCAAATGATAATGGGACCCTCTTGAGTCTTTTACATAGCTTCTGGCTAGGTTAGTCCTTAAATAATGCAGTGTAACTACAGAGGGTAAAAAACACAAAGGAATATTTTTGTAGGAAAACACCTTTGCAGAGAAAGCTTGACTTTAACTTAACTCCACCTGAAAATGTGCATTTTTGATTGACACTCTTAAGGGCTTTTAAACAGGCACACTTCTCACCATTTCATTTCTCACTGTGATGAAAAGAACTGAGAGCCAGACAATTTTCCTGGAGTACATGGCTGTTATGAAAATCTGAGCTGAGACTGTCAGTGAGCACACCCTTAGCAAGGCTGTGGTCACACATGTTCCATCTTATGATGTCAACGTACAGATGTGTCAGAAATCTCTGATGTTTGCTATTTTTCTAATATCACTCCATTTTTAAATATTCCTACATTTTCCTAATGTAGAAACAGATGGTGGGTAGACAATGATTTCTGGAAGGTTTTTGGAAGGGTTTTTTATTTACTTATCATTACATTTATCTGTTAATTTTGAGTTTTATAATATATCATTAATGATGATTAAACATTTCTTCAAACACATCTCATTTACTGTTAAGCTTAAATATGTGATAGTACAATAATTTTTCCGAGTCATTCCTATCTGTTCAAGGATCTGTGCACATCTCTGGATCAGGCACTTATTAGCATCCTCTTACATCCTTAAAGAAATGTTAACATCTGACCATAATTGTTTGGAAATTCTGAAAATCTTTTTAATTGAAGTGGTCTCCAAATGACACTTTTCCTTCATCTGGTATAGAAATTTTTCCATCTTCAGGACAATCTTGCCCTGAGAAAGAATGCCACTGCAAAGCTGCAATGGAACATGTGAGAAGAGCACTTTTTTTTTCAGTCCATTACATAGTCAGTCTGTGGAAGCCACTACTCCCCCCTTTCTTCACTGATTCTACACCCCAGATTCTACTTTGGTATAAGGATCCAAAAATTAACCTCTCTTACATTAGCTGGAGATGACCTGGTGAATCATATAACAACCAAATGCTGTTCTGATCCCTCCAGAGAAAATTAGGGTGTTCTCAGGCATGCCAGGAGTGCTCAGACACCAACAGTGCAGCTGTGCCGGGGTAAAACTGAGGGGCTGACAACATGGAGACACATTTCCCTGAACATACCTGGAAGTGCCAAAGGCCGCCCAGAAGCTGTGGTTGCTGCCAGCTTTTGTGTCTTGTCTCTGATAAGAAATGAGTGCTGATGAACACCAGTTCCAGCAAACGTCCTCAGTGGGGAGTCCCAGCCTGGGGAAGCACTGACAACCCTTCTGCAGTGTCCTGAGAGAGGTGACAGAGAGGTGACACCCAGACCAAGCAGAGGAGATCCAGGAAAGCAGGAGGCAAGGCCAGGGGACACATGTACGCCCTCATCTAGAAGTCTCAGTGGTATGCTTAGAGAATTTGTACCTGGACTTGGAGCTATTTCACAGTTATCACCTTTTCAGCCTTTCTGTTTATGGAAAAACCTTGTTCAAGCCGTGCAAAACTAATTTGGTTTATAATGTCCTTGATGTGCCTGGCTGGGTTTTAGTAAGATGCACTTAAACAAAGACATATTTCCCCATGTTCTTGAAGAGTTCAGAGCCCAAGTGGCCTTGTTGCGTTTTTAACAATTCACACAGAAAAATACTTTTCACAGTTAATTTTCAAGATGTGAATCTTACACAAGTGCTTTCTAAAAGGAAAGGAGATTACTGTTTTAGAACACAAATTCTGCACCTACAGAACAAGTTATCCAGAAGGTTGCCTCTATTTATCTGATGGTTTAGGGCTGCTGTTAGCCCCAGTTAATCATCATCTTCAATGTGCAATATTTGCCAAAGCTGATCAGGCATGGAAAGGCAAGGCAGGTTATTTCCTTTTGTTCACACAAGCTTATGTTCTGAAACAAAGCTATTAGGGTACTTGATGCCATGCCTGCTCTTTTAATGGACAATATGCACCATATGATAGCAAACTGTCACTGTGACTATTATTTGTCTTAGGAGGTTTTAAACTGAAATCTTAAACTCTGTAAAAAGTCAGATAGTCCTACTATCATGTCAGAGCCACAAATTATTTTTCTTTAAATAATGTTAATATATAATAATTGAATATTGTAACTGTGCATTAAGATAATCCCCAGCATGAATGGTAGAAAAATCTCTAAATACTGGGCAGACAACTGTTCAAGACAAAAAAACAGGATGTCTATCATTTCCTGAAACAGACTTTCAAAAGCAGCTACTGATGAATGTGGCTTTACAGGGTTAGGTATTTCTGAGAAGTCATTGCACAAATCCTTATTAAAAAAGCATAATATAATATATTATAATAGATCCATAGGTACATTCCAATGAACACATCTCTGCGCTCATAGGCTCGTATGTGTGTCACTGCACAAACCCTTCAGAAAGTAACAAAAGGGAAGCTTCTAAGTTGGGAAGGAAACATTAAATACTAAAATGAGAGACAAGGAAACAGATAGAAGTCAAGAGGAAAAACTCTTAGTATGCCATACAAAATCCATCTCTGACCAGGCAGAATGCATTTGACAGCATGCACACAGTGAAAATGTGCATCCACTCACAAGTAACTGTTTTGGTGAAATCACATGCTGGAAGTTAACAAACAACCGAAATCTCTTGGGCAGATCAGCACATTCTTCATGCTCAGTCTTCTGTTCAGCCTCACTGAGCCATCCACGTTTCAACTACATCCTTGCTTAATACTGTACTTTAGTTTTTAGGAAAACTTCAAAGCCTTGAGAGAAGTGCCCCAGGTTCCCTTTGCCGAGTGAATACTGGTGCAGCTGCTCGATTACATAATTTTCAGAAATGATCAGCAGGAACTTTCCATGATACTTAAGGGTGTACTCCTGCTAGTCAGCATTGCAGCCCAGAAATACAGTTTCTCAATTTTATGTTAAAGAAGATTTCTCTTCATAGAATGTTTTTGCTTTGGTAAGTGAAACACAGAAAAAAAATAATCACCCTGTAATACCTTAAGTATGTTTTACCATTGCTCTCCAGATTTCTATTTTAATTTCTTTCAAAGTTAGTCTCCATTTTCATTTTCTCTGATATTCCCATATGTATCCTTAGCTTGTATCCTCTCAGCTCCACAGACACACAGAACTGTCTGCAAGCAGAATGTTACAGTGAGTGTTCAAACAAACCTGTGATGGAGATGTGATTGGAAAGAATATTACGAAAAATATCTGACCACAAGAAGCACGGGATTATCTTAACCCATAAAAAGCATTAGACAAAGGGCTTTGCACCAAGGGACCCAGGGGTGCCTCTGGCAGGAGGCAAACAAACCCATAAGTAGTGAGGGCAGAAATTTTACAGAAGAGAAGCTTGAGTTACTCTAGCACTAAATGAGACAGTATGTAGAAAAACAGGAAACCACTTTCCCCAGATTGTATGACATTTGTCTTTTCTCTTCAATATCTACACTGTAAAGCCAGATAGTTATACAAGAAGGAGGAAAAGAGCCCATCTGGAGCAGCAAGACAAGATGTTAGGGAGTCATCTTGTTAAATGTTAGAAAGAAATGATAAGAGAGCCCATAAAAGGTGAAATTTTAAAGTACTTGAAAAGGGAAAGAAAGAAAGAAAGAGGCTGATGCTATCTAAGAAAAATAACCTAGAAATTTATGTAAGAACTGGTTATAAAAACATTGGTAGAAGTTCTCTGTTTCTTCTTCCTTTTAAACCCAGTCCTAATTACAGCAGCTGAATATTTATAACCCCAGAACCAGCACAGCCTGCCAAATCTCCCATAAAACACCCAAGGGCTCCTATGGGCAAATTCTCAATTGGAAACACTTCAGAATCCAACTATTCAGCCTCTGCTTTTTCATCTGCTCCTACAGGCCAACTTGCTGGCCATTTATCACAGCATCCTGAACCACTGAATTGGAAAGTTTATTAAAACAAAAACCTGGCTAAAAAATTCAATAAGAGATTGTAGAACTAAGTATAGGTTTTCAACCTGGTATCCTGCTCCAGGATGTACTCCATACAAGTTATAAGAAAGTTAAAAAAAAAATAGTAGTCCTGGCTTTTTGCTCTCAGCTTCATTATTCACATTACTGGTCAAGGAGCCATGGTGAAGAATTGCATTTGCTACCTGTTTAGACTGGACAGTCATATGAATGTCATTTGGTCAAAGTCTCACCACATGTCAGCTTGGGAACAAAAGAGCAAGATTTAAAAGGACGACCCAAGAGTTATCCTCTTATCCTGTTATTCCAGCCAACCTTGTAGTTGTCTCTTACCTAGATCTCATTATCAATAATCCTTTTAGTGGGATCAGTTTCACTTTAAACAGCTTATTACATGGATGAAAAAAGGAACAAAAATAACTCAAGAATTATCAGAAAGCAAAAACAATTTCTAAAACCAATGTTCATATATTGATACATAGAGGATGATAGTCCTTAAAATCTTCTCACTGTGAAGTTAATTTTTTTCTGTAAAACTGAACAGGTCCTAGTGATTTTTTCAAGATCTTCTATTTACAATGGAAATTCACCCCTTATAGGGAATAAACTATAACTATCAAGATAGTATTATTTAAACTACATCTTCTGAATTACCTGAAAGAGTAACCTGGAGAATCCCAAAGAAGAGTTGTTACAGGGAATTGTTGGTTCACCCATAAATTCATTGGCACCATAATAACAAAAGGATAATCTTGATCTCACGCTAAAACTGATAAACAAAAACTACGGTCAAATTAAATTATCTTTTTTTTTAGCGATGAGATCTCTCACTGAGTTAAGTTTCCATTTCCAGTTAAGTACCACTGGTGTATCTTGGTGCCCTGAAAAACATTGGAAAGATGTTGGCAGCAGCACCTGTGTATGAACCTACCTTAAAAAAGCCCTGTTGCACATTCCAAATCCTTCATCATTAGATAATTTTTCTTCTTGAGTGGACATCACATTAGGGCAGGTTGCATTTAATAAATTTTAAATTGCTACAAAGTTCTAAATTCACCTGAAGCAAAAATAGAATTCCAACAAACTTTTAATGAGTCCACAAGTGTCAGCAGATTTCCTTTTCCACCTCCACTGCCACCCTAAAACACACTCCACTGGTTTCACACACTGTCCTGTCTGTCACCACCTTCACATCCTCTGGTTTTTTCCCCACACAGATTTTATTGGGTGCATTGGTACCAGCCGCGTAGACCTTTCCTGTTAGGAGGCATTGATACACTATCAATAACATTTCCTGTTACATTTACAGCTTGCTATAGTCTCTAGAAACAATAAAACTAAGGGATTTGTTATTTTCTAGGAGTTGCTTCATGTACCAGGTTTTCACAGCTGTCACCGAAGATTTACTTTCTCATTTGGGTAAAAGTAAAAATTGCCTGCTAAAGGAGTACTCTGCAAAGTACCTCTGCTGATAAGCCCAAGATGCCCATGCAAGACCTCTCATCTGAAAGGCTTTATTAACCCACACTTTCTGGCAAACAAACAAAGCTTGCAAACTAACAAGTGTCATTTTACCATCAGTCACGAGTGGGCTGATTTTATGTAGCTTGCACCATAAGCCAAATGCAGAATTACATCATATGGGTTGTAACCCCTCAGAGATTACTCTCCACTCCATTAAGTTCATTAAAAATAGACCAGATATGTGGTCTATTTATTCTTTCCAACCTGCTAGTCCATCAGGCTAAGTTAAATGGGCACTGATAGAAAGAACTCTGACCACAAACAAGAGATGAAGCACTGGCTTCATGAAGAGCAGAGGATGGTGGGCCAGGCAGGGGATGAGTCACAGTTCATCCCAGATTTCCCATTCTCCCTTGCACTGCTTTGCTCTACTGCCCTACCTACTCTACATCTGGATCCCTAAGCTACCAGAAGGGGAAGTGCTCAAAGCTTTGGATCTGTGCTGTGCCCCACAGAGCTAAACAGGGTACAGAAATAGCAGTGCTTGCTTCCACAGGAAGCTGGCTCTGGCTGGGATTCACAGGGATGTCTCTGCTTACAAAGCGTTTTTGCCTTGCCAATTTGCATCACAGCCACTTGCCAACCAGCAAAAATGAAAATGAAATTTGTTCAATTTAATTGTTCTCCAATGGCATCCTGTTTTGACTGCTTAAATTTTCATGTATTTAGGGCGGAAGCCAGGTCCTTCAATACATAGTGACAGAAACTGCATATTTTTGCTGAGAGTTTCAGGGTCCTTTGTGATAAGCTGTGATGCCACATTCAACACATTTTTCATCCAATACTAATTTTTCTGCTGTCATCAAAATGTATTTTGTGGCAGCTGCATTTCCCAAATTAAATATTTGGGCCACTTTCAATGCAAAATACCAGATGCACAGAGAAATAGTCTGAACTGATTTAGATGAGTAAACAAAAAAAAGTGTTAATTCTATACTTAACACTGAAAACAGCTTTCTTACAAAAAATTACAGCTGCCATTGGAGCACAGTATTGATATTGGTCAAGTGGAGAAACTACCTGGTTTTTGTATTAATCCAGTCCTTCCAAGAGGGAAAGCGCTGCTCCTCTCAGCTGGCTTTTCTTGCTCAGCTGATTTCCATTCCAATATTCTCTCTGTCCACAGGAGAACTTTTTTCAGTCCCTTTAGAAATGCACTTTGGATGTCTTCTGGTGTTATCACACTACAGCTGCCCCAAGGACCATTCAGAATAAATAAATAAAGAAAAATTATTACAAAAGTTTAGAAAGAGAGCAAAAGGGAGTCAACAGGCAGGGAGAAGCTTCCCAAATGGTCTCTAGTCCAAACAAGTAGTGTTGGCTTGTTAGATGGAGCAGGTCAGATAGTGTATCTTTCAAGCTTTTATGGAAGAAAGTGTAATTTAAAGGGATGTTTGCATGAAAGCAGGGTTGCCAAGATAGTCAACAGGGAGAGAACTCTCCAGGACCATGTGGCAGCAAGGACATCATCATGGTCAACATAGGTAGGCAGGGGTTTGTTATCCAAACAAAAAAGATTGCATCTGGAAAGCTGCAATGTTTTAAAACAAACAAACAAACAAAAGCGAACTACCAGAAATGTTTGTTTCTTTTAAAAACTGAAAAATACCTGCCTATGAGAAGTGTAACAACATCAACATATACAAATGGCAATAGCACATCAAATCATTTCTTCAAGGGCCAACTCAGACCAGTTAGCCCATATGATGAAAAGGGAAACCTTTATTCCCATCAAGTTCAGTGCAGTAACTCATTTTAAAACCAGGTGTGGATATTTATTGAACACTGACACTGAGGCACACTGGTATAGGCAAGGCTGAGTGTGATGCCCCTGGCCCAGGAAATTTCAAGCTCAATAGCTGAGAGACTGGATTCAGCATTTCAGTGACAGAAAGATGAAGCTGGCACTTAAATGTGAAACCATTTTGGGTTTGAGTCTCCTTATTTCAGGCCTTCCTTTCCCTGTTCTCTTAATGACTTTTATGGGAAATAAAGGAGATGAGCTTGAAGGGCTGATAACAGGGGCCTCTGGAGGAGAGGAATAAACACAGAGTCAAGAAATCCAAATACTCTGGTACTTTTGGGAATGCATAGGAGTAAGACAAACATGGAATCCATGCCCCAGGATCAGCCAAAGAAGACAGAGCAGAGAGGAGCTGGGACAGTGACCACGGAGAAGCAGCACAGCCCTGCACTGCCCCCTTCTCAACTGTGCACCCACCAGCAGGTTGCCTGAACAAGCTCCAAGCACTCCTCTGCCAAAGGAGCTTGATATTGTCAAACACAACAGCTTGATGAGATAAGGGCTAAAACAGACCAGAGGAGGCATTTGACTATGTCTACAGACTAAATTAAGGACTTCTGTGAGGTCTTCAAGAAGCTCTCAAAGCCAGCCTAGTTTAAGATGTGTTTATAATGAACACTCTAAGACATGACTTATTAGGTACTGAAACAGCCCCCAAAACACTGTGGCCAGCAGCAAAACCATTTGAATCAGAAGAGATGTTAACTAGGAAACTCAACAGCACCACAGACTCCAAGAAACCCCTAGAGAGGCAGGGGAAAGGTCCCACTTCCCACATTTGCATTTCACATCTGGGAAATGTGAATCATTACATCAACATTTAGAGAAATCCAGAAATAGCAGGAAGGAAGGAAATTTCAAGTTTTTTTAAAAAAAAAAAAAAGTGAAAGACAGGAGACTCCATCTTGAACAAAAGGAGAGAAAAGTGTCAGCACTGTCCTGCTGAGGACTGAGGATGAGGAGCTGAATTCCCAACTCCAAAAATACTTCCAGGTCCTATTCAGAAAGGGGGATGCAGGAATTTTGTGGTTGCAAGGTCAAACATCTTCTCTGTTTTGATACTCAAAACCTGCCTCTAGGACCTTCTGCAATAGCTGGGAAACAGCTTTTATTTTTTAAATATCCAAAGAAAATGTTTTCTTCTTCTATTTGTTTTCTATCAGGCACTTTGCTTCTGATATTGCAATCAAAAACTGAGATTTATTTTACCATATTTTCATCTGCATTCTCACCTAATGCTTCAAATGGATTTGAGAAAAGCTTTCAATCATTATGTACACTGTTACCCCAGAAGAAATGGAGTACAAATGGTGTGTACAGGCAAGTACACTGGCAGACTGTGACAAAAGTTGAGGAATCCCTGAAGTTTGGTCACATCTCTTGGCAAGATATGGCAATAGTTTTGATGGTACCCCAGTCACTCATAGATTGCAGAAGGAACTTGGAGAGCTGGAAAGAAAAGGGTGGCAAATGGGTTCTCCATAATTTACCTGCCAGTAGGTTAAAAGAACAAATAAGTACATTATAAATAAATACCCACATATGGTCTAGGGCTTCCCATGATCATTATTTCTGGACAATTATGACAACCCTCTGGTAGCAACTAATGTATTTACCATTCAGAAAGTATTCAAGGACAGTATTCCCCAGAAGCTGAATAGATGCTACTGACAATGAGAACTGTTAAAGAAAATATGTTTAATAGTAAAAGGAGCCCAGATTATTTCCCATGTCTTGTATTCTTACATTAATTTTTAATCCTATCCACTTAAATAGCATTACCCAA
Source organism: Promerops cafer (assembly GCA_013398275.1). Taxonomy (NCBI): domain Eukaryota; kingdom Metazoa; phylum Chordata; class Aves; order Passeriformes; family Nectariniidae; genus Promerops; species Promerops cafer. The sequence continues at coordinate 1,576,547 of VZSE01009562.1, forward strand.
CTTGCAAGTTGATGCAGAATGTAAGCCTGATTCCTGGAGCATATACCTGTGGATGTACATCCCTTACACAGACCAGACATACAAAACACATTTAAAAAATACAGTTGCTTCATTTTTCTCTTATTTGCATAATGCTCTGAGACACCATTCACACCAAAGCCCAGAAAATCATGTTACAATAAAATACCAAAAAAGGAAAAAGACCAACAGTTTTTCAGTTCAATGTTGTCTAAAAGTGAACACTAAAGACTCTTCATTTACTGCTTTCTTGCTTCATTATCTCCTCAAACAAAACAAGCAAAAACTAATAAATACGACACAGAAATCAAATAGGAAGAAAAAATGCTGTTTCTTTTGTTTTAAGTCAAGTAAAAGCAGCAAGGATACCTTGGTTTGTGGATAACTTGTAGTTGCAGCTGAGAAACAACTATTCTGCAGCATTTGTATTGTATGCAAAGTAACCGATAGAGTTTTACTATTTTTTTTTAAATTCATCCCAACTCACCAACGAAATATATTGTTGCATGCCCTCAAGCCAGTTCTACAACTCCCAGCTGCTGCAGGCTCTGGGGAAGAAATCTCCCACAAATTGCTGGCTAATCTTACCAATGAATAGCTCATCTCACAGCTGAAGACATTATCTGCTGCCTCAGGGGTCTGCACAGCTTAAAATGCTGCAGAGACAAAAGGAATGGATTTTGGTCTTTCAGTGTAAGGAAAGATAAGTGCCTCCTGGCTATACCTGAGTTCTGTGGGCTCCTCTCTACTGCCACGGTGTCTGTGACTGTGCCAGACAGGTGCCATCTGAGCACCCACCCTCCAGTGCTGAAAAATGCTTCTTCCAAAAACAGGACGATGAGAGACCTGGGCACCAAAGATTTCATACTTAGAGGATCCCAACTTTCCCTGCATGCAGTTATATCCAGCATCCTACAAGCTGCAGAGGGACAAGGAGCCAGTCCAGGAAAAGAGAGTCTCCACCTGGGTGTCTTCACCCAGAGCAGCTGACTCATTACCCCACTGGCAACTGCTCTCCTACTTCCCAGTAAGGGCAGGCGGCTCCCGGAGGGGAAAACAAAACTCTCAGTTCAATAAACTCCATAGGAAGCACCTTCATTTCCAGTGGAGAAAAACAGAGTGATTAGCTGGGACAGCTACAGCTCTGGTTTTTAAAAATTGCACCTTTCCAAATGTCTCCATCCCACAGGCTGGGAGCCCACCTCCTGCAGGCAAGCTGTAGCTTGCAGTTCTACTGCTCACAGTCACATCAACGTGTGCCAATTAACACAGGCAACAATATAGCTTGTAAAATACGTATTTTTCTCTTGTAAGGCTGCTGTAAAGAAAACCCTCTTAGGAAAAAATGGATAAAATTAAGATTTTTATTTCTTTTAATCTGCTTTTTTAAATCTATGTGAGACTCTACAAAAATAATCCCAACTGCAGCTGTAGTGACCCACCACAGGAGATAAGATATATAAAGCTAAGATATTTTTCTTCAATGCTGTGAAGTTTCTTGTTTCAGGTTGGAAGGAAAAAGTTATTTTTCTCTGTTGAATAAAGACACTAATAGCATGTAATTTCTCCTTCAAGTTCTATGAACAAGAACATGTACTATCATCCTCTAAATATGCACTCCTTCTAAATGGACAATGTGCTGTGTTTTCTTACTGGTTACAATTGGATTATGACAGAGAAATAAAGTGTCTAAAGTAGGAATGAAAACAAATCCTAAAACAATGCACAAAAGCATCAGTGCTTTCCAGACTAAAATAAATGGTAGCAGATAATGGAAATCTTACATGAAATTGACTTCTTAGTCTCACAATATCAATTAAAAAGTGCTATTTGTCTAATTGCTTCTGTCATTCATAACTTAACAGCAGGTCTACCCTACATTCAAAAGTATATTTGACATTTTATGTAAATGTAGAAGAGAGTAAAGTGCATGCATGTAACAATTATGCTCTCTGGGATTAGAGGCACCCTCTTAGGGGTGGTTTAATCTTCCCTCTTAGAATTTTAGGCATTCACCTATTCCAGCTAAATATAATCTGATTAATAAAACTCATACTCTTATGATGCCTAGGTCTATTTTCCAGAAAAGACAGAATATACCCCAAGAGAGAATAGTAGAGGGAATGTATCCTTAAGTTGTACACATAGCTATACATCATCAAAGTAAAATCATTAGGTGAAAACTCAGAGTTACAGCAGAAACAGAGAATCATATCTTTGTGTATACAGATAACTAACTGCACATGCACACAACTGCATTAAGATATCTGAGCATTCAGCTACATTTTTCAGGCAACTGCCATAACCACGTCATCGTCTCCCTCTGACCACAGTTTGATAACAAATTGCTTCTTTCAGCAGCAGTGATGCCAGCAGAAACAGCCCTTACCTCCTGCTCCCTGCCACGTGTTCCCTCCTTTCAGGCCACCTTCTCAGCCCTTGACACAGCAGCCACACAGTCAGATAGATCAGGGTAGAAAGTTATGTATAAAAAAGAAGAAAAGGTGCTTTTGAACCCAGTGCAGTCCCCCAGTGCAGTTCCCCACGAGCCCCACAAATGCTTGTGCTCGTCCAGCTCAGAGGGTGCAGGGGGCTGCTTGCGCAAGCACGGTTCTCTCAGGAAACACACGCCAAATCTCTCCCTCAGGAAGCAATTGTGTTTGCACCAAAGCATCTGAAAAATCTTTCCCCCCTGTGCCCAGTCTGTTGGACCTTGGCCTGGGAATATGGATCCGGAAGGGATCCCTGGGGGTGTCCTAGTCCCTTCCTCACAGCTGCAGACAAGAACCAACTCAGCAAATCCAATCAGTCCGGAGCCTGTGCTGCAGCAAGGCAGCTGCCAGGTGAACGGTGCACAGCTTGAAGCTGAAGTGAATGTGCAAGCTGGGGTGAAAAGAAAGTTCCTGAGGTTTCCTCTGTTTACATATCAGCTGAATCAATTCTAATAAAGCTTTGTAAAATCAAATTACACACTTTGCTATATTGTTTTTCATCATCACTTTCTACCTTCAGGTGAGGGCAAAAGTTAATGATTGAATTTTAAAGGCATTAATGTGGAAACCCCTTAGGGAAGCCCAGAGAAACCTTCCATTAAAATACAGCTTCTGTTACACTGCTGCAAAAAATGGAAAAGTAAACATTAAATACAATGCAACTGAAAAAATATAAAACAAGAACACATTATGAGCTATGTAGCACTAAAAAAAAAAAAAAAATACAAAAAGACAGTAACAGCTAATGATTTGAGGTGAGCAATAATATGGCCCTAAATGAGGCATAATAGAATCACTCTGAGGAAAATGCAATCCTGTTTCACTTCATTAAGTTTCATGTTATCCTCCAATTTCCCAGCGCTAACGGAAACGTTTCCTCATTGCCACTGTAGGACTGGACTTACAACAACAAACAGACTCAGCTGTCCCAACCAGCTCGTCAACTTAATGAAATCAGTTCAGTCAGAATGCTATCACAAAAACCCAGATTCATCCCAAATACCTAATTAACAACTTACCTGTAGAGATATTAAATAGAACAGGTCGAAAAATTAGCAGCAAATTATCAGAAAGTTCAAAATAAGGATAATACTCACTGTATCTTTTGGCTTCTTTTTTTTCATTGATTCCCTGAATTTAGTCAGCCTGTGAACACACAGGCTACTGTGAATTCCCTACAAGACATGTACCACTTAGCCCAAGTCTATTACTGCACACCTGGTTGTCCTACAAGGGACTGAGAATTCTCCTGGAAATACGCTATGTTGATATCCCAGAAGAAATATCACGGCTGTTCGGGATACGGATTGCTGTGATTAGCTACTTCCACAGCGAACTGTCCCTGCGGAAGGCCAGAGGGCAGCTCTGCCTGTCTCTCCGTCATTGAGCAGCCTGTTCCTCGGGTGTCGGAGCCCTTTGGGGACCCGCTCACACACACAAACACACGCACACACACAAACAAACACACACAAACACACACAGAGCCACGAACGGGCATCCCGGCGACAGCCGCGGGTCCGCACGCACGGGGACGGCGACAAGGCACAGCACTGCCTCTCACCTGCCTCTGAACAGGTACATTTGTCCTGCTTATGCAATAGAAATAAAAGATACCTGCTCTTCCTCATACCATCTAGCAACTTGAAACGCTGTTTATCCTTGAACACTATTTACCTGACTAGCATCTTACCTAACCAACATCTTGTATACATATATATATACGCATAAGCACATATATATATATATGCACGTATATACAGTTCCTTCATTAAATACTGGCATTTACATTCATTTTGATTGATTTTTCGATGTTTCCGCAGTTATAAGGCTCCGCGACACAGCCGCACCGCCGGGGAGCCGCGCTGCCCGCCCCGCTCCGCGCCCCGGCCGCGCTGCCCGCGGGCCACCCCTCTGTCGCCCCT
>VZSE01009563.1:0-47337 GCA_013398275.1 Promerops cafer
TGCCCTAAACCAGGACACTGGGGTGGTTCCTGGCTGCCCCAGGAAACTCTCCTAACACATTTCTTAGTGGCCATCAGTCTTCAGTAGTTACCAACTTTGGACCAATGTTGAATTAGAACAGATTATTTCCTCATTCCTATGCCTATTTCCTTAATTTTACCATACAAATCCTTTACAATGCATTTTTAAGATTATTCTTTTTGTGATTTTACGGGTTTCTGTATATAAAAAACCCACATAGCTTTTCATTAGTGACTAACAAAATTATACAGCAATATGCTTTGAAAAACAACTGCCAGTTGTTTCAAGTAGTTGTTCAGAGTGAAAATGAGTCTAAAAATCATAAATCATTCCTATAATTAATCAGCAAAATTATACAACAAAGCTTTTAATCCCTTATTTGAATATGAATGAAAATTCCTGAAATACTTGAGTTGCCTTATTCAAGGTAAAGACCTGACTCGAGGAAAATTCATCCATCTTGAAAGCAAACTAGAAAATAAGGGCTACACATATCTTCATGTGTGTTAAGCTAGTCTAAGTAAAAAGATGACTAACATCACCCTAGATTCAACTTTCCATAGCAATTAGCTAAAACATCTCGATTTATCTTTCCCTGACAGTTTATGATTTTAAGGAAATTTGAGATGTTTGAGTTGTTGGGTTTTTTTCTCCTTTTAATGGACATTTTAGCACCATCTGCTGGTGTTAAAACTTGCTCTGGAAACTAAACACCAGCTTCCTCCTTCATTTTAACTTCCTTATGGCTCTTATTAGGAAAGGTTAATTGCTTGCTTTTCTACTAGAGATCCCAGGACTGGATAAGTAATTTAGCTGAATGAATCATCCAGATGGAGGATACCTTCTGAGGCCATAGATCAGTAGCAACGCACTAATAAAGAAATACCTCATCTACAGCTATATCCGAGGGTAAGTGCAATTGGTTTTCACTGAATAAAAAATGACAACCCCCAGCCCTCATTCTTTAAGAGGTAATAGAAAGTTTTTTCCATTGATTTATTCTGGGTTCATACTGGTATTTAGACTACAGAATTATGCTGTGGTATTGGAGATTTAATGTCTGGGAATACAGTCAAAAATTGACTTGCTGGAATTACCTCAGACTGTATCCAGTTATATAATTATATTACTTATTCCATCAAATTCATCCAGTTGCTTTTTTATTTCCTTAGACTGCTTCTGGCTCAAAGCCAGTTCCTCTTTCAGAACCTCTCAGGGCACAGATAGTCTGAAAGCACTTCAGGAAATGATCCCATTAGGTCTCAGCTGCCTTTGTGCAGCTCCTGTCCTGAATCCATGAAACACCTTCAGTACAAGTTTGATCTCTGCCTTGCTGAAGCCAAGCCCAGATAATTCCTCTCTACAGGACTTGCCAAATGCCTGGGTTTGAGTGACAACATCACAAAGCAACAAGAAACCTGCCATGCACTTCATGGTCTCTGCAGAGGAAAAGAGGATCAGCCCATTTGAGTTTAGGCAGGTCTAGCAGGTAAGTGTGCCAGGGGAATTCAAGTTGTACACATCAAGGACTCCTGTGACATGACAAACTGGGAATGGACCTGGGGTTCATTTTTTCCGTCTTTCCTTTCAATGCTCAGCATGAGTTTTAGTGGCTGTACTACAATCTCAGGTCCCAGCCACCACCATCCCAGCCTGTCTGTACATCTCTCGCACTCCCTGCTCTAAGGAATACCCTCCCTCACCTCTCCTCTTCATCAGTTTCTCTTCTCAGTTGACCTTTCTTTGTGCTGGGAACTCCTCCTCCAGTATACCCATGGTTTAAAGCTGAATTTCAGTTGTCTGAACCTTAACAGGACATAGAGAAGCAATCTCTCAAAAAAAGTGCATTCCAGATTGCTGTGCAAAGCTGATGTAGAAGCAGCTGACAGGATGAAGTGCCAGTTTACCAGCATGGGGTGTCAGGATGTTATGGGCCAGCAACAGGGCTGGGAAATGAGCTCCTTGTCCAGCAGCAGGGCTATGGGCATCCCTTCCCCTACAGATATCAGTAGGCTCCAGTACAACTGGACCTTGCCATGGTCAGCTTTGGCAACAGTTGCCCCATGCAATCTAAATGGCCAGGAGACAATTAATTATCTTTTGCTTCCAGTCACACAGATCAAATTAATCAAAGCTCCAACCTTTCTTGTCCATAAATTCTCTATTCTAGACTGTGACTGAAGATTTTTCAGATGGATGTTGTTGGGCAAGTTTTCAAAGTTGTGCTTAAAAGGGCCAAGTCAAAAAAGAAATACAGTTATTTGTTAGAAAGATTCATGTGTACACCTCCTACATCCACTGCTTTGAAATGGACCTCCTAATGTCTTTAGGGGATACAAAACCTTAGGTTCTCCTAAGGTTTCAGAAGGAGGAAGAAGGCTGTGACCTTCAACAATTATTCTGCAGAAACAGGACTCCTTCCCTTTGCATGTTTTACAAGATAACCTTGGGAAAAGGTGCAGTGCTGTGAGCTGAATCAATTCCTTAAGAGCTGTAAAGAATCAAGGGGGGCCTTGAATATATTGAATGTATTGATGGAAAAACTATGATCAAGAGATCCAGGCCAGAGATGGTTCCACTTGCAGCACCCAGCCTCTGTGGATTGCAAAATAAAGAGGCAAATTTGGTATAATTAGTCCAATTATCTTTGCCAACAGTGATGAATGTCAATTCAAACCCATTTCTGAATTTACTTTTTCCACATGAATATCATTTATATCTAATTTTTGGCAGTATCAGCGAGATTCAGAAGGAGGTTTATCAAGAGGAGAGTATTTGTGTGGGGAGGGACAAGAAGACTCTCTGCTGTTTCAGCAAAACAGAAACTGTGGAAGCAAATTAATTTGGGCAAATTTCCCATTAAAACAAAGCCAAAACCTTTTGAAACTGTCCCAATGTCCTTTCCAAAATATTTTGAACAAATGAGTTCCTTTGAATTGCAATCTACTTCTGCTTTTCAAATTGAAATGAACATAAATTCAAATAAAAGGTCAAAGTTGAGATGAAAACTTTCCAAATTTCATAAAAAGAATTGCCCTGATCTCCTAGACAGCATTAATGACAGGAAGCCACCACATGCCCTGGAACTCACTGTGCCCTGAGACAGCAGAGATCTCCTGAGCTCTACCACACTCCCACAGAATTTGCTATTTGGGTTGTCGGAGCACTTGAAGCAGCTCCACGTCACTCCCTGTCCCTTCAGTGTCTGATGTCATGTGTGGTCACTTTGTTAAAAAAAAATGCCATACTTGCACATCTCATGGATTTTTTCAGGCATTGGAAAAGAAGAAAAATGGCTTTTACATGTATAAAATATTTTAATGAAACAACTTCTGGCTTAATTATGATTTTTTCTACCCCAAGAAGTACCAAGTTGCAAGCCATCAGCCACTCATCAGAACCTCAAACTGCAGCAAAGAATGTTTCTAAGTGTGACAGGTTCTCCCCCACCCAGGAGAGCTCCAGCCCCATCCTTTGGGGCTTTGTGCCCTTCAGTCCCCTCATCCTCACATTAGGCTACATGATATACTGACAAAAAAGAGTTTAGGTGGATGAAACAGACAGTTTTCAGTCTGGCCAAGAATGGGTTTCACTGGATGAACAGGGATAGTGTTGGATCAACTGCCTAATCCAAATATCCCTTTTTGTGTTCCTTGTCTGTCCATTGGTGATTATCAGACAAATCAAGTAATTACCCATCTTCACCGCTAACCTAACATGGCTGTGTTTGCTGCTGCTGGGAGAACACAAATAATCTCCCGTTCAAATTTGCTATGATAAATTATATGTTTCCTGTCAGAACTAACCCAGCTTCCTCTGGAGGCAACAATAAAAAAAACATTAATAAATTATGAGAGCCTTTAACAAGTATTGCTCTGGAATTTTATTAGCTCACTTCCTAACCAGCACTATTGTTCAGATAACTTCTGTTCCTCCAACCTCTCACAACCAAACTGGGAGTTCACTAAGCCTGTAATTAGTTAGTTAGTAAGTTAGTTAATTAGATAGTCAGTTAGACAGATACTCTAAGGTAACATCGAAATGTTCAATTCACTGCAGCAAACCCCTGCTCCAAATATGCTCCTTACCATAAAACTATTTCTTAACTTGCATTTAAATCAAAATGCAGTTGCAAAACTGAAACCTGCATTTCAAACCTTTTAAGTTTATGGTGAATCCATGCACTTTTTATTCCAAAAACCATCCTTTTTGATCAGAAGAGTTTTCCTCTTCAGCAAGGCAAAGCTTAAGTTTTAGAAAAAGGAACTACAAGTACTTTGCAGTGAAGCCATGCTTAAGGTGACAATGAATTCAGCAGCCACAAAATATTACCTTCCTGAGGGTTTTTATTACCACAATATAACCTGATAGCAGAAAAAGCGGGCTCCCTCCCCCTACTCATCATTCTGGTGAAAAAAAAAAATTAAAATCTTGAGCAGAAATCCCTTCAAACCATCATGAAAAGGTCTGTGTACAGCCTTGGTATAGTGCAATGAAATTAAAAAAGATGTCATGTAGCCATGTCAGGCACATCTGTGACCCATATGGTGCATGTAACAAGAGCATATGTCTGCAGCTAAAGAGAACATTATTTGCTGGATAAGGCTGGGACAAATGTAAAAGTGAAGTAGAACACCTTCACATTACAAACACAGTTTGTTATTTGTGTCACATCAAAGAAAGAGTCTCTAAGAATTATTGGCCTCTGAAGTAATTTAATTATGATTAAGTGAACTAAGAACTAATGTAAATGGTATTTTATACCCCAGTGAATTAAAATATGAGATCTAGTCAAGGTGAATAAGATTTACAGCCAAAACTCAAGCAACCTTACAGTAATTTCATGACACTTTTACTACTAGCCTAGATAATTTTGTTCTTGAAATAATTAAAAGTACACAAGCAAATTTTATTCTTTGGATGCTTAAAATAAATCAGAGAGTAAGTTTCTTCTCAAGTGACCCATACACTTCTACTTTTATTATAAAAGGAACAAAGATTATGCAGGACAAATACAAACTTTAGATTTTACTTTAAAAAGGAAGGAAAAAGAAAAAATAAGCATAGTAGAATGCTTACAAATCTCTTCCATTTCGACTAAATCTGACACAGATTAAAGTCTCAAAACTCATCTCTGGCTAATCCCAAATACCTGCCTGCCAAAGAACATGTTTGTTATGTTGCGATCCCACGCATAATAGAAGCAAGACAAATCAGCCAACTCACTTTAAAGGTACTACTGGTCTTCTCACAGATTTTTAAGGAAAACAGTTTCCAGGTATTTGCCTTCAAATAGAATTGAGAGTGTCCAAGCAGAAGTGCATAACGTATCAATGAATGAATAGTTCTATTTCACAGCTTTTCCAGCTGGAAGTAAACTCATTTTCCAGTGACAACTGTTAATCCACTCTCTTCAAGACTGGCTGTTTGAAAGGCTCCAGGTAAGGAACAGAAACTTGGCTGACAGAAGAAAGTACCAGATGGCTGCTGGGATGGGAAAAAAATTGAAGGGAAGAAAATGGTGAAATGTGAGTTGTAGAAATAAGGATCGAATCACAATCACAATGTAAGTAGAGAACCAGAGCCTCGGGTTTTAACAGGAGCCATGTTTGCAATGAAGCATCTCTCCAAGGCACAAACTCGGTGGCCTCAAGAGGCCCTTAAAATGCAACAGAGCATTAACAAATTGCATAAATTAAACAAATAAAGAGTGCTCTTTCAACAGTCTCTTTTGGCTCATGTGGCCATACACTTTTGCGCAAACTGATCCCCTCATACCTGTTACACATAAACTGTGCACTTTTTCACTCTTTTAACAAAACTTTAAAATTCCCAATAATCTGTTTAGGAATCAAAGGGATCAAAATCCACATGCTAAAAAAGTACCAATTTAAATGGCCATGCTGAGGTAGTAGACCTTGTCTTTGGTAGAAAATGGTGTGGAAGAAAAGGAACCATGGGGCCAAAATTTAGCTCTAAATATAAAACATGTAACTGAATTAGGAGCACCAAGGAGAGAGTCTGGGTTACAAAATACAGTCTTGACTCACTGATCACCTCCTTCTGGCTCTGGACACTAAAGTTAGTAACTTTAAATCTGTCTCATTTTAACTTGCCTTCAGAAATACTGTCCTAAAGGAAGCTACTAATACTCCATTAACATTCATAAGTATCCAGATTTGTATAGATTTTGAATATTTGGAGAGTAGCCACCAGGAGGGGGACAAGCACAGTGATTGTGGGATATAATCCCCTTAAAGAATAGGGCCACCACTGTCAGCTTTGGTGGGTCACAGTAGCTCAGGCCCCCATTTTATAACCATCCTGACAAGCTTTGTTTTAGGGGGATTTCTTTCAAATACTTACTGCTAAAGCTGTTTGGGAAATGATGAGTTCTGCATTTTCCACAGCAAAGTCAGCACAGCGTGGTTGTCCTGAGCTAGCTCAGACAGTCGGAGTCATCACAGCCTTTCTTATGATGCTTCAGGATTTTAGCTTTTATATTTTTCATATATTTGTTATCCGGCAGTTCTTTAGTGTATAACTCTAAACTCCATACAGAGTGCTAGCTACTGTCTTCACATTTTGGTCAGACAAAACAATTCCTCTCTAGGCCTGGGAATCAAGGACACCTCACTGTCACAGGCCCTGAGAGATGTAAACAAAAGTGAGTTGGGGGGAGCAAACTGGGGGTAAATGACTTCATTACCTGAAGCTGTAATTGGAAAATTAACCCCCAATATGCAAATGAACCAAAAAAAAAAAAAGGTATGAAAACCCTTGACCTGTGGTGCATTTTGGGTGTAGCCCCTGGAGGGGCTTCGTCTGTCCTGAATGTACCTGAAGACCCTTCAATAAATATAACCACTTTTTATTTCCTTAATTTTGTCTGGCCTCTGTTTTTAGGTAGCACCAAAAGGCATCAGTCATACATTTCTGTCAGCTCTTCCTAGACACAGCACTGCAAACCAGTGTATCTTCCAGAATATCCCCATTTTCCCTTGCTTTTCCTTCCATTAGATGATCCTCAGCCTGCCTGGTATGAGAGACTTCATTAAAACATTCCAGCTGAACTGAACTAACCAATTCTTCCTGCCAATGAAATTGCTTTTGCGAAGAAGTCTGACTAAAAGACCAGCACCTGGAGACAGGAGATTGCTCAGGGGATTGGTAACAGGCTGTGGAATATTTAATCTCTAGGGCACTGGCTCCAATCCAGACTCAGGACCAAACGAGAAGCATCAGTCTCTTAGGCAGGCTGCCACACGACACCTTTAAAAATCATAGAGCCTCACTCAGGAGAGCCCTCACCAGCCCTCTGCTGAGAAACCTTCTCCTCTCTCCAGTCTGAACCTCACAGCTGAGACAAGCTGGAAGGCTTTAATTCAGAAATGTGCAAAATGTTATGCCAACACAAAAGTTTTAGTGCAACTGCCTGAGCAATGGCATGAACTAGATTTAGTGGTCTTTCAGAGGAGGGATGTGTAGGCTCATGATTTTTCTGTTCAAAAATAGTCCCACTATAACACAAGAGACAAATGACAGCAGTTCTCTATGCCCAGAGCAGTTATGCCAATAATCTTTAATTTCCTCCATACTGAATCTTTATGGATCAATAATCCAACTAAAAATCCTTAACAGCGACTAAGCATAAAAAGGAGAAAATAATTTTAATGGAAATTAAAACTTAGGGACCATCAAAACTTAAAAAATCACTTGAAGCCAAATGACACAATGGAAGTTGAGTCTGTTTTAAACAAAAGTTATTCCCCTGCACCTTTTCCCATACACAGCAGCAGCAGCAGCTGTCTGCTCCTTCTCTGTGATGGCATTGGAAAGAAAATTCCTGTGCCACTCCCTTCCCTCGTCCTGTGTTACATTGTCCACAGCATATTTCCTCACACCTTTCATTACTCCTGATCCCCTTACTATTTGAGTAAAGACAAAATTATTTCCACTTGATGTTTGGTATCACTGTTCATCTCAATGAAAATCCAGTAACTCCCTCTATTAGTGACTGAGGAGGTATGTGATTGTACAGTATCAGTGAAAGCACAGCTGGAGAAATAAAACCCATGTAAATAGCTGAAAAGATAGGTAAAAGTCTGGGCAGGGATCCAAAAACACTAAACTACAGACTCCCAACATCTGGTTCAGGGTGGATTCCAAGAAAGACAGAAAGAGAGAAAAAGACAGGAAAAAAAAATAATTGATTTATCTGTAGAATTTTTACATAAGGTTTTCATTTAATTTTTTTAATTCACAAAAAAATTTATTCAATATTGTGGCTTAATTTCTTCACCTTACTGCATCCTGTTGCTTCACTCAGAAGGAAGCAGTGCCTTGGACAGGAATTATAAGCAGCCCTCAGTTTCATACTTTCATATTTTACTGTGATAAGAGCAATTACAGGTAAAAACCTCTAAAACTTATTGTTCAGCCTCTCTCTCTTTTCAGCTAGGACTCGGTTTATGACACATGCATGAGAATCCTGTACTGATTTCACAGCCTTTCAGACAAATCATTACAACAGAGCTAACCCTGTCAGCTTCTCAGCCTGTCCAGAGCACCACCTCAGCCTGTTTGAGCAAAACCCCCCTGGCTACTCACCCACCTGGGCTCCACCCTTGCTGCGTGAGGAGTATTTTCTGCTCTGAATACTTTTACAAGCCGTGAGCTTCTGCTAAGGACTTCAGAAACAACATAATTTTCAAAAGCTCATAGATGACTTAAAATCATAAAAGCCCCCTGTTTTTCAGGGATGTTTCCACTCTTAACATACTGGAGCTCTTTCCAAACTCCTGCCTCCCCAAGATAAAAGAGCAGATCACCCATCCCACACAGGACTGCCTGTTCTGGCCACACAGAATGCCCCAGGCTGTAAGTGTTGTCACTGTGCCCTACTGCAGGTAGGACTCTTCCCTCCAACTGCTGCCAGTGGCATCCAAACCTCAAAAACTGCACCCATAATAATCATTAAATGCACAAATGAGATAATGAGAAGCTCTGAAAAGTCTCCAAACAATTTCAAATTTGCCTACTTTGTGCTTCAGCACTGCCTCACTCAGAGCTGAGCCATGAGTGTTTGTGTGCTTTCCAAGTGTTATTACATGCATACAAACACAGAAAGATAAATAAATTCACATGGGGTAACTGTGTTATTCTCCTGCCTGAGGACTAATTCTCCACTACATTTAGGCAAGGTGTGCATTTTCCTACTTTCTCTTCTCTCCAAACAGAAAGAAGGTTCAAGACAGAGTTCAAGATTTGGCACTGGGCAAGTGCACAGCCAGGCTGGACACAACTCTCTTGTCTCTTCACCACTGGCCACAGGCATCCCAGGATATATTTCCACCAGAAAACTTTTTATGTAACAAGGTAGCACCTTCCAGGTAGTACAGACTGCCAGGATGATGGCAGTGGGCCACCACTCCTGCCTCTGAATCTGTGATGAGCTTTCCACTCAGGAAAGGAGGCAGTGACATTACTGAAAGGGGAATCACCTTAGGGCAGTGACAGGTAAGGAGGAGATGAATTCTGTCCCTCAGAAACAAAGTCCCTGAGAAGTAAGAAAACTACAGTCCTTGAACATCAGTGCAATTTATCTTTTAAGTAGGCAGCCTAAGGGCAAAAATTACATATGCATATTATTCAATCCTGAATTATTTCCTTGAAACTCTCTTTTAATTGTTCCAGTTTACAGGACCATCTTTTCTGCCTGCTCCCAGCTTGCTGCCACAGGAGATCAGCTTTGTCGCCCTACCTGCCCTTCCCCTGCCCACACCCTCTCACTTCTCCCTTCACCTCAGTCCTGGCTTGAAGTGACCCTTAGGAAGCACACTGAGCTCTCCAGACCACCAGAAAACAACTGACTTTCACTCTGAAAATACTTGACTGATGCTCCACTGCCCCAGGCAGAAGGAGGAGAATAAAGCAGCTTGCTGCATAGTTGACAAAGCATGAGTGCTTTGAAAAATGACTGATGGGCCCTCCACCCCATACCTTTGTGCTACCCACATCAGTCTACATGTGTATTTTCACACCCAGGCACCCAGATCACACACTGAATGAAAGGCACCGTCCCAACTGAGAGATGCAGTTTCAAATCAAACAGCATCTCCCTCCAGGATACACTAATACCACTTCATAATAGAAGTGACAGAGAAGTTGCATGAAATGCCCTGCTTCAATCCAACACCTTTTGCCCCATTTCCTGCAGTTACCAGATTCTTCTGCAACCAAATAATTTGGCAGAAAACTAACTCCAAAACACAGGACAGGACAGAAAGTTTTCACCTGAAGTTGTTTGCAATGGGTCAGAAAGTTGGTGGGTTTGGAGATTGCAGGTACCAGCTGATACACAGCTTTGGGTTAAAAATGAGGTGAAGGAGGAGAGGAAAAATGTCTAAACTCAGCCTTCATGACTGGCCCTGTCAGGCAGAATTAATTAAAGCATTTCACAAGTAGTTACATTAGACTAGGTAAAAATCTAGCATTATACAGAATGCATTTTTGCAGCCTATGAGACACTTGAAAAGATGAATCAAGATAGTCAGAGGCAGATTTATATCCTTCCTTTACAAGGTTCCTGCTTTATAGGCAGATCTCTACACAAACAGGCCAAAACCCTCCCCGAGACAGTCCAGCTTCATCCCATGCAATGAAGGCAACACACCAAGTCAGGCAAGTTGAAAGGAAGTCCCTTTTTTTCTACATCTCAGCCCTTTGGCTTTGCACCACCTGGACACCACTTTTAAAACGATGACCTCATCATTTATCATTTTACCTTTCATTGCTTTACTTAATACATGACCTGCTCAGTAAAATATTTGCAGACTTGGTACTCTGGTGCTTTATCCCATTGCAAAGGCACGCATAACATTTCACATCTCTCTCCTGCAGGTGGTCCTCTGTTCTGACTCAAGGCCAAGCAGAATATAAAGTTAGGCCAGTTCAGCAGTGTAGGGGAAAGCATCTGAGCTGAGGGAGAGGAGTACAGTAACTAAAGATGCCAGTTGTGGCTATACATTTCAAAGATAGCGCTAATTTATTTATTTGGCTTACAGTGACCAAATCCATCTGTCCAGTACAGATGATCTACCACAAGATGTCTACGAATCACTACAAATCAACTTTTTTTTTTTATTTAAATTGTTCTCATATGTACCAAGGAGCCACAGAAAGGTGTATTAATGGTCCAGTTCTTTCAGGCAATTCCACTCCATTAAATATTATGAGTACACATGTCTGGGAAGGAGAAGAACAAAGGAAAAGAGTTTCCCAGTTTATTTTTAGTGTTAAACATGCAAAATATAATGCATTTTTAGTCAATTTCTCCATTTTTTTCTTCACTCCAATAAAATATTTCCTGTGCTAGATGGTCTCTCTCTCTTAATAGATATACACCAGATGATCTGTTTGCAAGAATCTTCAGACACAGTGATTTTGATTTACAACCAGCAAACAGAATGTATCGATGCAAGTACAGACAGAGGAGTTTCAGTGCAGGCAGGAGGCCTTTCTTTGCAGCTTATTTATAGAACACATTTGCCCAACTGGTTTTGATTTCTATTTATATTCCTCACTAAGAACATAGATGTGAAATTTGTTACTTATGGCACTGCGAGGTCCTGGGACTGTTGCCATTCTCAAAGATGACAACATGAACTGGGGACTCAGTGACATACAGGTCCCTCCCAGAGGGATTCTGACCTTTCCAAAACGGAGCACCGCAAAGAAGAGTCAGGAAGGAGATTCCTTCTGAAGTCCAGCTTTCAGAAACACATCCCTTCAATTCTGGTACACAAACCTGCCGGAGCAATGACTTGCATGAGAGCAAAAGGGCAGATGCAGAGACACACAGGTGACAGAATCTAAGAGTGAAAAGTGCCTTACAGAGCTCTGTATTATGAAAGGCTGCTAAGGAAATTGTTGGGTCCACAGTGACTGACTTCCTATTCTTTCACTTTTTTTTCCAAAGCCTCAGCTATTCTGCTCTCAAATTAAGATCTGGCTTCAGCTTTCAGAAAGACATGAATAATAATAAAACCATATTGCTGCACATATGACTTATGATTAAGCAGATCTCTGGGTTATATACAGAGGAAATGTCTGAAAAGGCACTGGCTGACACTTATCAGAGAACTTAGAAATGGAAATTACAGCAAAAGAAAGTAAATTAGCCAAGAATTTAGAAAGAAACAGGATATAATGATCAAATAGATGACATCAAATTAAAAACCCAGTCAGGAACCAATGCACCAGCCTCAGGAAGACATGCTCTCAAGCTGGTGACATCATATTTATATATGTCCTATGTCATTCAAACATTTTCTGGTGGTTTCATTAAAGATACAAAGCACATGATTTTGAACCCCTGGGGTTTTTGTCTGTGTTGCATATCATCACCAGTTTTCCAGGGCTTTTAGGTTACTGAAGTAAGTCCACGTTTATAATTCTGTTGCTCAGATTCTACTTCATGTCAGTGTCAGAAGGGAGATCTTTCCAGCAGTTTGCTGATTGTGAAGAGAGAGTACAGCATTTTTCAGAACATGAGTTAATGAGTCACAGTGTTGGTGTTTCCCAAATAAATTAATAACAACAACTAACAATTCATTCCTAAAGTTCCTGCATGCCCACAATTGCAGTGGAAGCCAGAAATGCTCTGCAGCTCTGGAAATGAAAGCTGGCCGGTGTTCTTTCCAGCAGAAATTTTTACAGATTAATCCAATGATGGTGAAAAGAGGACACTTAAAATCTTTGGAAACCAAATTTTAAAACTAAAAATCCTGAACCAGTAAAACACAATAAGCTTGTTTGTAGAACAGAATCTTCTGAGACTATTATTCCCTTTGCATGTGCAACCTGCCATTGAGCAGAAACTTCTTTATTTATTTAGGGTATTGCAATTGACAACACTATCATTAGAATTATTTGTTACCAATTATTCCCAACAGAATACCCCTGACAGCACGGGTAGAGCAATCCAAGTAGAAAAATGCTCACTTCTGAGGAATCACCAGCTCCTGGCAAGAAAAGCTGAAACCTGAACGCATGTCTTGGATGAATATTTTAGATGTGTGTAGGTATTCTTGGTAGCTAAAGCACATCTGCATGCAAGGATCTCAGAGGTTTGGGGGGGCTGTTTGTTTGGGAGGTTGCTTTTTGGTTGTTTTTTTGTTTTGTTTTGTTTTTTAACAAGCTGAGTTGGCATTCCCTTCTCTGTGGGAAGGGAAGAGGTGGCTCAGGACAGTGCCCAGGTTTGCTCAGCATGAGGCATTTCAGTGCCAACAGCAGCAGCCTCGTGTGCTGGGCTCAGCCTTCCAGCACCCACACTGCTCCAATCTCCTGGGTGGGCAGCTTTGAGGAGTTCAGTTCAGGAATGTACAGTAACATACAAAGCCACTGGGGCTCCTGCAGCTGCCACACAACTGCCTTAACTCTGCCCTGAAAGAAATTCCCCGAGCCTGGGACTCTGCTTGGCCGTAGAAACCAGAGCACTGAGCCCGCAGCGCAGCGTGCCGTGGGTCAGGGCGGGGAGCCGGAGCCCAGGGCAGCCGGCACTTCACCTGTGTGGGGAGAGGAAGGCAAGGCAGCCGGGGTTATGTAAGCAAATTCCCGGCTGGAATGTGCAGAATGTACACAGAGGGTGTGCCGGGCAGGCCGGGCGCTGGGGGCCAGGGAAGAGCCTCCTAGCCCATGGGCAACAGGGTTCCCTGGCAAAAGGCGTTCCCAAAACGCAGCTCGTGTTCTCTGCTCTAGCGGCTCTCTCTGCCGTCGCACTCAGAGACACAACAGCCATCAGATACAAGCGGGACAGCACAGTGAACTCTTTAATGATCCTAAGATAATCATGAATAAAACAGTCAACATTTCTCCAGTGGCCTCATCTCCTTCCTGAAAGGCAAGACTTCTGCAATTGTTGGCAAAAATAGTGCAGGCAAGATATACAATCAAAGGTAAAGAAAAAATTTCACACCGTTTCCGGAGCAGTCTGGGTTTTAGGCTCTTGTTACTTTGGATTTTTTCCCATGACTAATTAACACATCCCTCCCTAAAATCTACTCAAAACCCCAAGCAAGCAAAGGCAAAAAAAGAATATTTCAATATTCAATGAGTCTGCTCTAACCACTGAAATGCTCCTTTTGTTTTTCACCTCAGGTGGCACTTGAAGCAATCAAACACAAGTGGTAAAGGTATTGAAAGTAAGTCTGTTTTAAATTTACAGATGTTTGTAAAGCAAGCACTTATGAAGTCATGGAATAAAACCTCATCCAGCCAAGAGACAGATTTATCTAACTAAAAAACCTGAGGGATCTGAGTAAATTTGTGTGTTGAATACATTTACTATATACTTGACCACTGTCTTTGCAAACCTGCTGTGGGCATCCAAAGTGTGCCTGAATATCCTCTGACTTCAGTACAAAGCGAGTTAGGGGCAGAATTCCACTCCTGCTCAGCTACAGCACTGCATCCTGTGAGTGTTTTGTGACTGCCAACAAGAAATCCGAGTTAAACTATCTGCAGTGGTACTTGAACTAGCTCAACTGATCAGAACTAATTATAAGAAAAGTTCACACATTGAATGTCAAAGATGAATCCACAGAGGAAATATAACACATGAAACACATGTTCCAGACATGCTGTTCAAAACAAATCTGAAAAAAATAAGGTCAAGGCACCTGGAATATTTCTCACAGAGATTCTGCAAGCTAAGTAGTGAAGTGGCATTAAATAAATTACATGGTTTCAGATTACTCACTCTGCAACTACTGACTACAGAAGAGTCTGGCTCTTTGGGGTACCTGCTAGAGCACAACAAAAGTGTCTGGAGAAACACACGAAAAATAGCAGAAACTCTCAATACTGTGTAACTCTTGGCCATTACTTACTTCTGGTTTCATAAACAGCAGTCTCTTCTTCAGGAGCAGGATGTGGGGTGGACTCACTAAGCAGCTCTGTACTGAGAAATTGAGAAGAGAATCATTAGCAGGAACTGGACACAGCCATGCAGATTTCACAGGCTTCTCTGAAGCCCTCTCACACCAGCTCTGGGCAGAACTCAGTGCAGGATTGGGCACTAAGGTAAATTTCATTTAGAACCAGATGTATATCCCAGAATTTGGTTAATTTTGCAGGTCCAAAGCTTCACACAATTGTGCGACTACTATTTCCTGAGGTAACAAAAGGGATTGTTCACCATGCATTCAGCTTCTGTTAGAAAAGAGATCCCGAATTCTTCTGGAAATTTCATATTCTCAAGTGCCATTTTTCATAGAAATAGCCTCGTTTTTGAGTTCATAGACAGCGGAAAAAGCAATAAAACCTTTAGATGCGAGGTGATTTGTCATCTTGCTAGAAATACTTTACCACAATTCTAATTCACCACCATCCCAGGAAAGGCTGCCTGTAACACACTGAGAGCCAGCTTGGGCTGTGAGCCAGCAAAGCACTCCAGCATGATTTCAGCTTTCACTGAACCACTGCCTGGAGTGAGATGACTTAAAAACCATTACAATTAGAAAGCCTAAATGGCTAATTTAGAGCCTTGGTGTGAACTTCCTAGAGTGAGTATCACAGAACACAGCTACACCATTTTGAGTTTATAAAGCCCTACCACATGGCCCAACCTGAGCAAGGCCCTACAGATGAGCTCCAGGTGAAATTAGATGGGAATGGACAATACTTGCAAAAGGCCTTCAGCAGAGGCCTTTGTATTCAAGAGTCTTTTATCCCACTGTAGGTGAGAGTATACTTTATACATCCCAGGAGGAAAATAACTTAGTCAGAAAGCTCTCAAGGAAAGATAAAGAGTACAGACAGAAAAGCTATTGTGCATAAATCCAGGTGGAATCATAAGTCTTTCTCAAAATGCTGAAAGAATAAATCCCCCTTCCACAAACTACAGGAAAAGATGTGGTTCCCATACACACCTGAGTGGCAAAGCAACTTCCCACATAGTCACATCTGCCTCCTTTTTCCTCTGTTCCATTGCTTAAATTCTGACATGAGAGTAGACACAAGAGGGGGCAAGGGGCTGCATAGGCACCTGGTCAGGGCAAGGAGAAAAGGAGGGAAGAGGATTTGTACCTTAGGTATTTGCATATGAATTTGGCTTCAGCCTTCACAGCGTTTACATACCTTTGAACACTTTCTGTTTCTTTCTGCATTCTTTACTGCTGCATTTTATTTATTTTCACCTTCTGCTTCTCAGATCTTTTGCCAGACTGCTTATTTCATTCTACTTGTTGCACTGAAAACACCATTGTAGTCATCCAAATTAATCCCTGAACATAATAAAAACCTCAAAATAGCTCAGACAACAAGTTTTCCATCCTTTGGTCTCACTTCAAGTACAGTATAAAAACCCAGGACTTGGGAGCTCTGACAGTTTACACAGGACCAGTCCTAGGTACATGGCATTTTAGTAGGCACAGGAGGCTTTTTGTTCTCCACCAATCTTTTCCTTTCACCAGTTGACACTGCTCAGAGTCCCCCACCATCTCCAGCCCAGTC
The DNA here is from genome assembly GCA_013398275.1 of Promerops cafer. Classification (NCBI taxonomy): domain Eukaryota; kingdom Metazoa; phylum Chordata; class Aves; order Passeriformes; family Nectariniidae; genus Promerops; species Promerops cafer. Next base: position 16,537 of record VZSE01009563.1, read on the forward strand.
ATCCCCTCTGCCCAGGTAATCCATTGCAAGACTTGATGGTTTTCAAATAAACTTGATACTTTTGAATTATTGCCTTCTGTGACAAGTTAGTTGAGAAGCAAGATAAACTAAGATTACTTTTGCTTTTAGGGATGAGGGAAGGGAAGCATCTCCTAAGAGTCTGTGCTGAAGCTGCAAGACACTCTGCCTACAGATGTCCTGTTGGGTTTTCTGTGTTCCTCTCTGTTCAAACTGTACAGTGGAAAAAAAAAAAATAGGGAAAAAAGACCAGACAAAAAAATGGCAAGACAAGAAAAAAGAAAAGAAACTCGACAGGACCAATATTTTCCCCAAACCAGTATTACCATTATCTGCCCTTAACCTTTTTCTCCTGCAGTCTTCCCAGAGATGAGAAGGGCCCTGAAAAGACTAAACACCCTTTTTCTTGCTGGCTTTGTCCAGTCTCTCAGTCCTGTATTTTTTCAAGGATGGCTCACTGATTACCCTTCAGTGTTTTTACTTTCCTTGATTTGAACTAGATTGCAAATAAATATCAAAATGTGAGCTTAAACAATGCATCAGTGAGAAAAATATTCACTTGAAATATAAGCAAAACAATCACACTGAGAGTATAATAATTTTTGAAGCTGTTTCTAACTTTCAAAGGGCTACTTTAGACCTATTCCTACAGTCTCCATGACTCCCATTTGATTTTTTCACATAGAATTCACAATTATTCCTACCATTTATGTCATCCAGTAGCACTTCTAAATTAGAAAACCAGACTGGAACTTCAGCAGCCTGTCTGAGTTTTAACCAATCTCAGCTCCTCTGCTCTGACAAAGCCCTGGCTGAGAGATAAAAAAGAATCACATACCTTACTTGTTAAGAGCTATTCATGCCAACTCTTCCTCTTGCTGCTCTGCACTAATCACAAATTAGAAAGCATTTTCATGTTGTCAACACAGAGGCCTTATGTGAATACAGATATGAGAAATAAATCAAAAAAGTAACAAAATCTTTGAACGTATGCTTATGCTAATTTAGCAAAGAATTAATTGGCCAGAATTTATGCAGGCTGCTCTCCAGTCTGTGGATATGTAAGATGCTATTTTAGTAAACAGTGTATTTTTAAAAGTGAGTCTTTAACAAAAAAGTGTGATTAAATCCAAAACATTTTAAGCATCCACTTTATACAGTCTCTTGATTTTGCCATTCACTGATTTGAGGAAGCCAAACTGTAGTTTTCTGCTTCACTTTCTGTTCATACCAGGTTCCCTTTTTAGCTCTGACACTAAGCACAGCAGGACTGCATTTAAATAAAAACATGCGGTTTCCAGGGGTATTGTGGATGTATTTTCCAGCTCACAGATATTCCCACTCATATCAGACTCTATAAAAAAACAAAACAAAAAGCCAAGTCTAACCCACATTTTAATCCTAAAATATCTGCCAGTAGTCCTTTAATCCTGAAAGATAAAACCAGAATAAGATCGTTACATTTATGCAGAGCAAAAAGCCCTCCTAAAACAAAGCCTTATAACTGTGGGGAGTTTCCCTGAGTATTATGCCATGCACTGAAATAGCCAATTGCTTCAGGAGGTCTGAGGCACTAGCAAAAGTTCAACACTGACATTTCCAGCCTCAGCAGAAAAATTATTCTGTCATTTGAAAAAGTATTTACCACCTTGTAGCTGCTCTTTCCCATGGCAGTGTTTCTATCCTCTCAGAACGGTTTAAGAGGGATACTCTTCCTTATTTTAACTTGGCTGCCATCAGTAAGGGCTAACTGATAGAGAAGAAAGTAATGTGCATAGCTGCCTCTCCACAGATCTGGAATCCTTTGAACTAGAAGCCCCTCAAAGCTTTCACTGAAAGGCAGATTTTTGCACTTGGACTGGGGCTGATATCCTTGAAACCATAATATTTACATTCTTTCTCTTTTATATTGCTTTTCCTAAATGCTTCCACGAGACAGTTAAAAATAGAAGGTGAGGCACTCGAGCTGCACAGAAGGCAATCTGTGCTCCCCGTGGCTTCTCTGTGCCTGTTCCTTTTTGATGAGTAGAGGAAATACCTCCTAGGTCAGTCCTGCACCTCCTCCTGCTCCTGCCAGGGAAGGTTCCTACACTGCAGCTCTCCACCCTGGCTCATGCCCAAGGAGGCTCTCTTGCCCAGGTTATGTAATGAAGGATGCCGAGAGCTTCATGTGCTGACCTGGAAAACTCAATTGGCTCTTCCCTGAAGGATCTATTTGAGATCCTGCCTCAGTTTATCTAACTTCCACATCACCTCGTCTGCCATCCACGCCCCGTGCTGGAGGTTATCTGACATTGCAGCACTTCAGCAAAACTTCAGGAATTTTCTCTTTCCTACTGCATGTTGTCAATATATTTTTCAAGCAAATTGAGTTGTCTTTTCAATGTCACTTTCTTAAGGTCTCCTCGTAGTAACTCATCTCTTGAATACTGAAGTCTAATACAGAAAGAAGCTTCATCCTCTCCTGGGCCTTTCCTCTTAGAAAGTTGTGATCTGCTTACTTTGGGGACTCTCCAAACTCTAACCAGTGTGGGAGGAGAAAGACCTGTTACTCACCTTGATGTAGGATACAGCTGAAGGATAATACACAGAAGGAATGGTTCTTGAAATCTCCAGTATCAGTCACCATTTCTTTATAAATAGTATTTTTATGGTTTACAAAGCAGCAATGTTCACATGCATCTGATGTTTTTTCATTCCAAATGCATTTCTTTCCTATAAATAATGTTTAGATCTGTTTAACTGTATTTCAGCTGTGAAAAGGCAAATGTGACTAAATGATTTAACAAATTTTTCCTCCTCCTTGCTTTATTTTGTGACTGATTTTTTTGCAGTTCTTTATGCTTGATTGTTCTTTCATTTTGTCTGCCAAATGACCTCTCAATTTAGATCCTCCTCAAATCCAGTAATTTCTCCACCTCTATGCTTTCCTTTAAATGCAACCAATGGCTTGTCTCTTTTAGGCTTTAAATCTTTTCACTAGGCCTACACTTTCAGTGTTTATTTGTACAATATCTGATTAATTTGAAATCCTTTGAAAATTCTTACTAATATTTTAGTAGGTTTTTTTCCCCTCACACTTAGAATATGATACAGTGTTTGTCATTTCTGAAGCCAGAGAGATAAAACAATGATCCATAACTCAATGGACAAAGCACAGTGGAAAAACTAGGTGGCTTCTGCCAGAAAAACTAACAATCAAGAACCTTTTGGCACGTCTGAATTTTAACTTAAAGCTGCAAAATACATCATTTGAGACAGTTTCAAGTCTTGACCAAATCTTTACTGGAAATTACAGTAGCAAAACAAAACAGAGTCTCCTGAGACACCCTCACATCTCAGTTAACAGAGTTAATCACCTGGCAGCTTGCAAGCATTTATTTCACGTAAGAGGGAATGTTCCACATGATTCTGAAATTTGATGGGAAAGATTGTTGAATTCAATAATATTCAAACTCTGGCAGCATTAGCCAATGTCAAACTTGCTGGGTCCAAAATATGATTTCTCTTCAAATATTATTTCCTTCTCATCTAGTTTAAACTCCATGAGGCTCCAACTTACACTTGTTCTCTGCAATACCAACTGGCAAGAAATTTTACAGTCAAAACCCAAACAATTCACCCTGGGGCCTCACCATAAACAAAGCCATATATGAATGCTATTTTTATTACAAAAGCTGTAAAGATTTCCTGGAAGCTCATCTGTGAAGCTGCTGAAGGCTACATACCTAGACGAGGTTTCCATCATACTGCCTCCAACTCCATGGACTTCCCAGGAGACAGGAAGATTTTGAATATCCTATTCCAGCTGTGGTGCTTAGGTTGAAGGAGAGTATCATTAGCCAGAGTTTAATAAATTTCTTATTCTGGTCAAGCATTAATTTTTTTCTTCTGGAGAGGGCAGGAGCATCTATACACAGATAACTTAATTGTCTTTCTGCCTTTTCATTTGAGTGCCTGGAGAGAATAATTAATAAGCGGAAGATCTGACAAAGAGAGAGACACACTTTTGCAACATGTGACAAAGTGGTTTCATTCTCTCTCCTCCACATTTTACAACCTCAGCACAAGTCGTATCTTCATCTATTCTCCATTTTGTTTGGCTATCATGGCTGCTGTCAGTCACCTGCACACACAGGTCACGAATTCTGAGAAACAGCAGGTGCTCAATCATACAATTCTCATGAAGCTGACCTTTTCAAAGAAATTGATTTTATTTTCCCAGATCAAGCTTGTATCAAGAATATCCCAGCAGATAAGTATAGCTGAGGAAATAGAGCCCAAACACCATATGGGCAAGCTGCAACAATGCCATTAATCTGCTCACCTGCCTGTCCTGCCTCCTCCCACCCCAGGCCCACATCAACCCCAGATCTTTCAGATGTCTTTAATGTTTAGTTAAACAAAGAAGGTATTTTCCTCTGTTCCAAGTCTTTCAGTTACTTGCCTAAATAGTTCTAAGTGACAGTTTTTTTGCATGTAGCTCTCTGCCCCCTTTCCAGCATTATGCAGACCACCCAACACTCAGCTCCTTTGCCCTCCCTTCTCCTCCTACAGCTGGTTGCATCTCCGGTCGAAATTTCTCAGAGGATCAACAACACCACAGGCATTCACCTTGTAATAGATTCAGCATGTAACAGACGAAGCCCTGATCCTAACTGGTCCTTGGATGCTATCAGAATACAAAGTAACACCATATATTTTTGGTTTTAAAATAAACTTCTGATTCACGCTCCTCAGGTATTGGCAAGGCCACATGAGTGTGACAGAAATAAACTGTGTGACCTCCATCTCAGCAGGGGATCTGCTTCAGGTTGTGCTCACAGAGCAGAAATGGGAAAAGGGGGAGCCAAGCAGGCAGAACTTCAATCTCTTTCCTCCCCCTATCTGCTATGCCCTACCCTTCCAGGGCTATGCTTCCACCCTCCAGGCCTTCCTTCTGGCCTAAACTTGTTTGCTTCACAGCGTCTTTTCAAAACATTTCCAAATTCTACAAAATAAACAGCATTAGTCTATTTTTTTCTTAAAATCTACAGATGAGTGTCAGAGAGCAAGCTACTGTCAAGCAGGCAAGCTTTAAATGTCTTTCCAAACAGAGATTACTTTGTTGAATAAAAAGCATTTCAGAGCCAAGGAATAATCATGTTTATTTTCTTATCTCCTTGATGAAACAGAACTAATTTCTCTCACGTTCAAAGAGATTGTGTTCAGAGAGAGCTCCGGTTTTAGAACTGCAACTCCTAACATTCCCATTAGGTTCTCCTTGCAGTTTAAACTTTTGCCAGCAAAATACAGACAAATCTGTTGGGTGTGGTCTGATGCCCGTCCAAGAGGTCTCTCAAACCATATGTTTCTAATGGTTCTAACCTACGATTAAATCAACCTAAAAGAACAAGAGCTATGAGAAAGAAGAAAAGAACTTTATCTAGAAATGAAAGAAAATTCAATCAAGTGTCATTTTCTGAGATTTAAAAGGTGTTACATCTCCCAGCAGGTGCTAAAGACAGGAAAGCCTCACTCAGTGATCAGTGCTTTCCCTCCTGTGTACAGAGCAATGGGTTCTGCTCCTCATCCACAAACCCCAAGACCAGTGAGCAGCTCTTCTAGCAAAAAACATGAAAGAATTTGCCTTAAAAAAAGATAAAAACCCCAAAATAGACCCTCCCACAAAAACCTCACTTGTCCTTTGGAACCCTTTAGAAATCCACTTGTTACTCTTTCCTTTGTGTTTTCAATTGTAGAAATGTTGAGAATTACAGGGCAGTAGGCAGGTTTGAATTGCGTGTGTGTGACGTGATGCACTCATTTGTGCAGAGGTGCAGGTTTACTTACAAAACAGGTACAGAATTTGTAATGATAGTGTCACAACATTTTAGGGGAATACAATAACATGCAACTGCTGTACCTCAAGTCCTTGAGATAAAAACTGTTCAAACCAGGAAATACGCTTTTCAGAATAACTGTTTCTAACAAACAAAAAAAGATGTATTTGATTGTTCTGTAGTGGCACCAAATTACAGTGTCCAAATTTGGGGATCCCACATAAAATCTGCTATACCAGGAGCTCAGAATAAGGGAGTAAATTCACAACTGAGGCATCTCTAGTCCTTCCCTGATATCCCCCCTCACCCTCCCCTGGCCTGGGCAGCACTTCCATGACACCACATGGCTTTTGCCTGGCTCTGCACCGTGGCAGGTCCAGCACCTCTGCACCCTTCTCTTGTTGCCTATGGAAGTGTCCTGAGGACACGGCTGTGCCGTGAGCACTCAGACAGGGGGACAGAGGCCGGCAGTGCAGAGAGGCACCAATTAACACTTGAGACTGGCAGCTCTGCTGGTGTCCCTGTGCTCTGAGCCCCGCCCTGCTGCATCCCTGAGGAACCAGGCTCAGCCTAACCAGGGAGGTGGATGAAAAGGATCATTGGCTTATATTGCTCCATCACAGCACATTCCTTGGACCCCAGCCCTCAGGGGCTTTACTGAACTTGCTGTGTGCTATACACACTTGGCTGTCTCATTAAACACCACGTTTGGCAAATCCTGTCTGCCTTAGGCCATGTCTACACAGTAAAGCTTCGCCAGTTTTACACACCCAAGGTCAGCTCAGGGCATGGAGAATACCCATCCTATAGCTGACACTGTTACAACGGTGGGACTCTGGGGACTTGGTATTATCTGTGCTAGCAGCAGAGTCCAGGTGAGTGCACCTTCTGCTGTTCAGGAAGGTGAAGTCCCTAAGCCACCAAAAAACCTGCTGGCAGATTATGCTGTGCCTCCACGAGGTTGTCTGTCCTGCAGCCACAGCACAACGAACAGCTTTTGCTGGGTGCACAAGACATACTAATTGCAAGCTCTACCTGTAGACTCCCATCTGGCATCTCTTTGTTCACTTTCTCTTCCTTATACACCATAGACTAGCTCCTTAGCCTTAACTTTGGAAAAGACTCACAGTTGCCTCAGGACGTAACAGAAATTCTCTGTGAATTTTTCATGTTGTGTTTACAAAATACACAGGTTGAAACATGCTTTTGGAGCTCAGTTTCTTGCAGATATCAATTATATGAAGGCTCTTTTTGTTGAAAATACTACCTATGTTTCACTGGGGGAGACACATTCAATACCAAGAATACAAACTAATGGGAGCCAAGGGAGGCAGTGATAGGCAAAGAGGGCAACACCAGGTCTTTGGGATTGCCACTGACACATCATGACAAACATTTCCAAGCAGGTTCTGTGCAAAATAAACTGTGCCCTTTCTCCTTAAAATAAACATCCTTGATATACTTACTGAAACCAGGAATGTGCCATTATTAATGATAATGTAGTGCAGGAGACAGCTTTTCTTAAGGTTACCCAAAATATTTTCACTGCTTCATCAGATGTATTGTTAGAGCTCACCAAACCCGAGCTGTGGTGCACCTGTTTTCTCTCAGACACATCTTATTTTTCTTCCTTGGAAGTCCCAGCTGGCGTCCAGGTTTTCTTAAATTGCTACCAGAGCTAATTGCTAAATTGCTACCAGAGCAATGCCCCAGAAGATGGGGAACTCCTTTCTGTGGTGAAAGGTGAACAAATGGGTGGACTCAGTGGACCAGAATGGCCAAGGAGAGGCAAAGAGCTGGTGCTAAGACCAGTGTGGGAGAGAAGAGGGGATGTGACAGCCAGGCAGGCAACCACAGCAGTTTCAGGGGCTTTGTTTTGGGGGTGCTCAAAGCAGGAACATTTTTGGGAGGCTTGGGGGAGAAAGGAGTAGCTTGGGGATGGTAAAAAGCTGGCAAACAGGTGGTTCTGTTGGGAGTCACTCAGCTATGAAATCACAGACCCAGGGAAAATATTTACTGAAGGCCAGATTTGCTCCACCTGAAGGCACAGAAGGCAGTCTGTTTTCTTCATTTGTTTTTTATTTCTTTTGCTTGTTTGGATGCTCTGTGATATTATTCCAATATTATTTTTAGGTGGTTTCTCATTTAAGGAGACACTGTATTCAGCCTAATGGAATGGCTTCCCAGCCTCTGAGTATTCTTCCTTCACAGAAATATTAATCTCAAAGTAGTAACTGCAGCAGACCCAGCAGTGGAAAGAGCAAATGGCCAAAGCTAAGAGAAGGCAATGGTTTTGAACTTGCATCCAGTTGGGGAAGAGAAAGAGAATTCAACTCTGTCAGCAAACTCACTACTTGGTAAAGGCTTTGTTGAAAGTCTTGCAGAGAAATTATTGACCGCAAAATCATGTATCATGGTAAAACCAACAATAACCACCACTAATAGCCCATTCTGAGGGGCTTGTAATACTAAAATAATAGCGATAATTTAAAAATGTAAGTAAATCTGGGCAATTGTATGCACACACAATGGAAAAGACTACTTTCCTGTGATATTCATCTCAAGAGGCAATATCAACATTTTCACTCTCTGGCTTCAGGAACCACATCAGGAAATCAAACAAATATTATCCCATGTGTGCAGATAACTTCTTTCTTCTTGTAACAAGCAAACAAAAATTATTTTCTTAATAAACATTCAACAGACAAAAGCACTACTGAGAAAGACTGTAAGAGTAAGAAAAAAAACTGTGATATTGATGAAAACAAAAGCTTTCCTCCTTCAGTCAGGAGTGGCTGGGATTGACACACATGGATTACTTATGGCTGGTGTTGCACAGAGGCAGCTTTGCAAGGTGCTCTGTGATGAACCCCTCATGCTGCTGGGGACACCTTGGAAAATACCCACAAGTAATAAAACCAAAGAAATAGATGATGCAACCAGACATGTATAAGCTCAAAAGGCCCAGTCAAGGCTAGATAGGGATTCTCTTTGGGGATGGGATCCAAAGAAGAAAATGCCTGTGCAGGAGAAAACTCCCAGGCTGAGAATTCCAAGACTTGTCATTCTTCAGCAAATACACCACTCAAGGGATTTCAGGGAGTACCCCTAGAGAGCGTGGGATATGCTCCCTGACTGCAAACCTGCACAGCCTGTTAGAATGTGATGGGTATTAGAGGGGACAAAACTGGATGAAAGCCTCAGTCCCACCACACTGCACATAGATTATCTCTAAGAACCTGAGCACGGTCAAGTCATGTTAAACTTTGTCTGCATCATGTTCCCATTGATTTTACACATGAAAGAGAGGCTGGGATGTTGCATTAGCAAGCAAATAAAGTAGTATTAGAGACAGGCTTAAGAGTAATTCTGGGGTGGGTTCTTAGAAGTCTTCAATCCAAGGACAAGTAGTTGTCACCAGAATAAACCACCCTGGAAACAGCACAGGGCAATTATTGCATTTTTCTAAGCAGACCAGCATCTCTAGATTTGTATTTGCCAAGTTCCACGCTCTCATTATCTCCCTTATGTTAGGGAATGGAGTCCTCACCACGCAGGATTAATCTCTCCTGTGAGGGTCATTACATTGACAAAAATAATAAACAACCAATAACCATTTTAAACTTAGGAAGATTTAAAATGAGATTCAGGGAAATGCTTGTTGCCTGCTTTCATTTTCAGGGAAAAAAGGAAAAAAAATCTTCAGGGGAATTAAGGGGGAGAGGGCAATTCTTCCCTAGAGGTTCAAATATATCTCCCAGGCAGCACAAAAAAAATGTTGGTATTCTGTACCACCCAGTGCCTGCCCACTTCTATGCTTGATTACCCCGATAAATCAGAAAACCCGTTTGTTACAGACTCTCCTTCCATTACAGCTGCTGCTCTGGTTAACATCTTCTGAATCATCCAATTCATCAGGATCACATACATGGGGCTTTAATCCTTTGATTTTTTAAGTTACTTTGTTCTGAATTTTTCGCTTCATCCCCTTACTGACACAAGAACTGGATAAAGATAAATAAGTCAGAGTAGCATTGTTTTTCTGCCCTGCTTTTTATTCTGCAAGGGAATCGGAAGGGGGGAGAGGGTAGCTCTGCGTTTCACAGTTCTTTAGTGATATCACTCACTATTGATGGTGCAGCCTCAAATTTGAAGAGTCTGAAAACCAGTCCTGAACTTCTGAAGTACAGTCACCTTCCTTGTGTTCTCCCAAACATTAAAATGCTATTTTTAAAAAAAAAAAAATTATATTAAATAGACAAAAAACTTGGTGGTTTTTCCAAGCCCTCCATCACCGTTATGCCTTTCAGTACTAATTTCTGTAAAAGGAACAAATCCAGGAATTGAGTTACAGCTGAAGTGTAATAGCTACATAAATTATAGAGAGTGTCAGAGTGGGAAGGGAAATGGGGAACACAGCAGGTCAAACGCTTGCTAATGGGCTCTCTAGTCATTCACCTGCTCAAATCAAAATCAGACGTGAGTACAACACTGGAAGGACACAGGAGAATTTACCCTAGAGCACTGTTTCTCTCAGCGTGATTTTAGGATTAACGCACACGAACACCCCCATGCTCATCCCTATGTCCCTGACAGTCACTCCCAGCATGTATCTGGTCTAACCTGCCTGGGCTGACTCCCTGGGTTTGTGCCAAGTGAAGATTATGCTTAAGAGCGATGACAATAAAAGCCTGCCCCCCCCCTTCAGGGGACTCCAGCAGCAAGGCCACCTCCTCCTCAGGGACGGCTGAAGCAAAAACAACGAGGTTCCTGAAGGATCCAGCTTCCTCCTCTGCCTGCCCAGTACTCATCACATGGGAATCCCAGCCCCTCAGCATTGCTACAATACAATAAATCATAATAACAGCTGTAACTAGGGGGAGCACAAATCTCTAACGGTGTTAGTACATTTTTACATAGCACATACACACATGTATATTTGCTATGTAAATGTATAGCATACACAAATGTGAGAAAATAAAGGTGATGACCAAACCTCAGATGGTTCCATGGTTTTATTATTGATCTGACACCCTTTGTTTTGAAAATAGGACTGAGCATTTCTTTGTGGAAGTGACCTCTAGAGAAGGTCCTAAGACTGAGTTGTTCCAATCTTAGCAACCTTCAGGTTAGATTTCAAATCTAATACAGACTGTTTATGAGAACAAAAAATGAACTGTGATAGAGAAGGAACATCTCTAATATTTTACATATCTCATGCTGGAGAAGCCTCACATCAATGTTTATAAATTTTTTAAGAAGAAAATACTACAGCCTTCCTTTTGTATCTTCCTCACCTGCTTTTTTCCATCTATTTTTCTCTCCTTTCAGTAATGGCAAAACCTTATGTCATTGCAAGGAAGTATTCTATTAAGCCGAATAATGGACTCAACATCTGAATCCAAGGGTACCAAATGAAAAGTACCTATCTAGTCATATTATGTCAGAAGGTACAAGCCCTTAATTATCTAGTTCCTATAATTATGATCAAGGATTTTGCTTCTGAATAATTTCACAAGAGCCATAAGGAATTATGGATCCAAAAAGAAAATTCCATGCCATGAACAAAAATACAATTTCTGGCCTGTCATATATAAGGTAAAGACAGGCAAAGAAAACATTAATAAATGAAAAAAATAAAACATATACACAAGCCTTCCTTCAAAAATCTGGCTGATATTTGCTACAGAAAGATTTAAGTAGCTGCTTTTGATTTAGTTTCTCTGGTGTATTAAGCTCTCAATCAAAATATTTCATACTAAAGGCTTTGAGCTCTTGTGCTGGTTGGACAAAGTTGCACAGTATAAATCTCACTAGTGGAAAATCATAAAATAATCAACTAAAGTTGAACAGGAAGAAGTTTGTGAAGGTCGTCAGAATCAAAGATAGCAGTTTTTCCACAGTATCTCTTGACTGCAGAGTTTTCACTGAATTAAACAGATTGACAGAACAAGTAGCTGCTTTAAAATTATGAGAAATATGAAAATAAAAGCAGTATTTTAACTCTCAAAATCCAAGCGGTGGACTGAGAAGACAATATTGGTTTCAGGAAAAGAGAGCACGCTCCTTTTATCAGAAAATGACACCTGCTTGCTATTGTAGAAAAATTCCCTTAATAGAGCAGAAAGATCCAAAAGGAGCAGCACCATGGAACATCCACCTCCAGCTGACGAATAAACACAGACCAGGGCCAAATAACAACTGTAAGGATAAAGAATCAAGACCCACACCGCGGGGACAGAAGTCGCACATGGAAAAGTGACATAATAATAGTCCAGCAGGGACATTTACCAGACTGTGACAAAGCTTGGGCTGCAAACAGAAATGGCATTGCTCAGAAAACAGACTGGGGAAGATGACACTGTTTTTTAGAATCACTTGTTGAAAATAAAGCAGAAGAAAAAAACACAAATAGTAACATCTCTGAATATGTGACTTCAAAAATAGAGATTGGACTTGGCAAAGGTCACTATTATTCTTTATAAAACAGGGAAGACTTTAAGTCTATAATTAGACTTCAATGGAAAGTTGCATTGTAAGTACAAGAAAATTGCCAAAGTTTCAATATAATGTGAAGAATAGTACAATCTTTATTCAAGGCTGCTCTGGACACATGTTGTATTTTAACAAGTAGTTTGCACTGGAAAAGCTCTCAGTCACAGCAAATTTTTAGTGCCATTGGAACCAGATATTTCAAAATACGTAGAGAAACAGATCATTGTAAAAGAGACATCAAAAGGTTTACCTTGAAGCTGTCCAAGGCATCCAAGTGCAGTGGGGATAAGAATAACACAGGCCTACTGCCGACCCCATGTCCCCCACCCCATGGGACTGCTGATCTTGGAGTCCTCCATAAAAGTCCCTGGCTGATGGAGGCCTCAGTGAACCTTGGGTCCTCATCACATCATCATCATAACTTTGTACAGTTTTGGCACTCTGTCTTCCAAGGAAGTCAGAATACATTCAGCTCAGATATTGAATTTCCTTTCACCTCTCCCGAGTATGGTCTTTCCAACTCAGGGTTAAGCTTGTTTGCAGTTCCTGGGGAAAAGGATTTCTGCAATTGCTGCTGTCTGCACAGTGCATGGCTTGTGAACAAAGAACTCTGGTTTCTAGGGCTCTTGCAACTCTTTAAATAGTCACTCCCTCAATGAAAATTTCCTGAAATCCAACCCTCAGATGTGAACCTCTTGAAAATTGGGGGTGAACAGCCTGGATTTAAATTCTCTGAATCAAGTACCATGCTTCTTTGCTTTTAATTTATCCAGACCTTGATTCAGAAGAAACACAGGTCTGATTCCAGCATGACCAAACCAGAGTCCTGCCTTAGCAAATCTCATTCCAAGCTGACAGGATCCTCTGTGAGGGAGAAAGTTACTCCTGCAAGATTTCTGCCAACTTCTACTCAAATCATGCAAGGTCAAAGGCAGGATTTCAGCAGTCAGTAATCTAGACTCAGCCACATCAGTCTGAACACGCAGACCCAAGCTAAACACCACCTCTTCAGGACCTCTGCAATTCCACAGCACTGGGAACTGGACCCTTCTGCAATCAACAAAGCCATAAGCACTTCATTAAAAATTGCAGTGTCTTCCCCCCTGCTCAAATGCAATTGCAATTATGTTAAGATATTCTTTCGTATTATGCACTAGTGCAGACATTCCATAAACACCTAATCCTGCTCAGAAAACCTTTATTAAAGTTTAAATTTAGCTGCCATTCTCTGCTACTTTCCAGCAAGCCAAGGGACTCTCTCCAGAGGCAGTTCTGATTTTCCAGACAGTCAGGATCTACAATGGTCAGACAAGAACCTGAACTTTGGGAGCTCTGCAGCATTCCCTCCAGTCATCATAAACTAGCTGTGATGGGTTCAAAAGGAAGTTGTATCAGATGGGACTCATGGGAAGTTACATCAGACCTTCATTTGCCCAAAGAAGGTCAGCAAGTCAGAGTGTTCAGAGAGAGCATGCAAAACATGGCACACATTGCCGGGTGTGGATAAAGAGGAAGGATCTTTCATAAGAAAGAAAAATAATTGACATGGTATATTTCATCTGACTGCAATTTTTCCCTACTTCCTGGACAAACCAAAGCACAGAAAAAGATAACAATTTGCACACATTCATGCCCTGTGAGTGTATCAGAACATACATCTCCTGCAGGACACATCTTCTCTATTTCTCCACTGCCTGGAAAGGAATGACTAGGGACTCTGTACTCCTAAATCTCCTGCTTTACGTGTTACTGTGTTTATGTTTGTTACCCTATTGCCTGAAAACTGAAGTGTTTCTGACTGCTGGTCTTTTTAGTCACAAAGCTGTTTGGTTCCAACCAGCTGGGAATTATTTACACCCCAGAGCTGATTTGTTGGTCAGAGATACACAGGAGACTGCAGTGTGAAGCAGCAAGGCCTCCTGGCTGACTTCCCAAGGAAGAGGTGGATCCTCTGTTCTGGCACACCCAATACCTGTTGAGGGACACTGATCTCATAGGGTAGGGGCTGCTGGCCCAGCTTTTTCTGACACTCCAAAAGGAGGTGGCTTCATTACAGATCTGTATGGGCTGGAAAATCCAATACTACTCCAGGTTCTCTGCAGAAACTCAGTCCTGAAGAGTGCAAAGCCCTGCATCTGGATCAAGGCAACCCCTGCTATCAGCACAGGCTGGGGTGTGCAGAGACTGGGAGCAGCCCTGCTGAGAAGGCCTCTGGGGGTGCTCACGGATGAAAAGCTGGACGTTCCCTGGCCATGTGCACTGGCAGCCCAGAGAGCCAACTGTGTCCTGGGCTGTACCACAGGCAGCATGGGCAGCAGGTGAGGGTGGATTCTGCTCCTCTGCCCTGCTCTGGTGAGACCCACCTGCAGAGCTGTGTCCAGCTCTGGGGTGCCCAGCACAGGAAGGACATGGACCTGTTGGAGCAAGTCCAGAGGAGGTCACAAAGATGCTCCAAGGGCTGTAGCCCCTCTGCTATGGAGACAGGTGGGAGAGCCGGGGATGTTCAGCCTGGAGAAGAGAAAATTCCAAGGAGACCTTTCAGTACCTAAGGGTGGCCAATAAGAAAGATGGGGACAGACTTTTTAACAGGACCTGTGCAACAGGACAAGGTGCAATTGTTTTAAACTCAAAAAGGATGGATCTAAACTAGAAATAACAAAGACATTTTTAATGACAAGGACAGTGAAACACCAGCACAGGTTGCCCAGAAAGGTGGTGGATATTCAAGTCAGGAATATTCGAGTCAGGTTAGATGGGGCTCTGAGCAACCTGATCTAGTTGAAGATGCCCCTGCTCATTGCAAGGCATCTTAAGGACCAGATGGCCTTTAAAAGTCCCTCCCAATCCAAACTGCTCTATGGGAAAAAACCCCTGCCAGTCTTCAGATAACAGCATTAACTGTGTTTGACAATGGAAAAGAGATTGAATTATGACTTGCTATTTGTAGCAAGGTATCCTCTTTGCCAGATTTCTATACACTGTCAACACAGTGTCAACAGAGTTCTACTCTGCCTAAATACTTGATCCAGATTAATTGGCAAAAATGAAGAAGCTAAGCAGGCTTTGACATCACAGCAGAAATCACCCAATAATCCTTTCTGACAGCAGTACAGTCCCCTAACTGCACACAACTTCAGGGGTGACTTTCAGGGGCAAATGCTCCCCCAGACAGTCAGAGAAGAGTGGGACCTACAAATCACACTGGATCCTGTGGCATTAGATCAACATCCTCTTTTTGCTCTGGAAGAAATAAGCTCAGCATCTCTGTCTTTCAGCTCTTTCACCTCCCCACTGAAACTGCCAATAAATTGGCTTATTGCAGTTCTGCCTATGAATAACAACAATCACTCTAGAAACCCTTTGCATTTGTCTCCCAGAAAACATGTATGTGTTCAGCAGCTCTTTTCACATCAGTTACTGTAACACAGTAAGGTGGTTTTGTTCAGCCAAGACATAGAACAGAGGTTCATTAGGGTGAAAACTCACACTGTTACTTAATAACCTCTCTAGGGTCTGAAGGTCGTCTTCTTTTCCTATCTCAGTATCTTTAAAATCCTCTACAATGTATGTAAGCCTGAATTCTCATAGCAGTATGAAAGCATAGCTGAGGTTTAGGGAGACCTATTTAAAATGAGAGATGAATGCACCAGAAATTCTATTCTGCTGTTGAAAGCACTCTGACCTTGAGGCTCCCAATAATGTCCAGAATTAGCTTGTCAGCAGCCCAGAGATCCAATCTCAGTTTTCATGGAACTGTTCCCAGAGCAGGTAGATAATGCCCAATCTTCAAAGTAACTATGTCTCAAGTTTATCAAACAAGCAGAAAAAAAAAAAGGATACACCAAAGGGCCTATTCACTAAACAGTGGCTTACACGAATCAGCCAAGCATGTGAAGATCTGTTATTCTTGCTTGGGTGACATAAATGTTGCACTAGAGAGGGCAAGAATACAACTTGCAAGTAGATTAGGTGGGTTCAGCATGGCCAGAATGAATTATTTCAGCCCAGTCACAAATCTACTTTGAACATCTGAGTTTAGAATTTGATTCAAGTATTAAGTTCAGATTTGATTAGCAGAGATCAAGAAAAGAAAAATTATGGGGTAAAAAGAAAAAAAAAATCCAATGAAAAATGTACACAATCTCAGTAGCTCAAGAAAAGCAAATTCCCTTAAGCCAGTGTAACACATGCTACACATTTCTAATCCATGAATGAAGAACTAGATGCTTCAGGGTTTATTTAGACAAAATTTAAACCTCCTCAAAGAAACAAAAACCTACAGCATAGGCTTGGCTCATGTGAAACAGGCATAAGGCCCCACCATAAGCATAGACTTGGGTTGTGCTATTTCTTGCTGTTCCCACTTGGCATAATTAGAAATACTGTTACTGAGAGAAAAATTAAAACCACACAATTCACACCAGCAAATACCAATGCAAAGCAGCAGCAGAAACAGACTAGGTCAAAACTGCTGCCTGAATGCATGTGTTTCTATTCGTAATAATTATTATTATTATGGCAACACGTTGTATTGAGGATATAAAACCAAAATCCTATCCCAAGAAATGACTCATTGTCTTCACTCCCAACTATCTGTGAGATTCCTTGCAAAGAATTTAACATACTCCATGCACAACTCTCTTTCATCTCAAAAAACTGTCAGACCCTGCAGAGCTGCAGGGGTGTGTTTCACCACAACCTCACACCTCCCTCTGCACCTCCTAAGAGCCACTGCAGCTTTGTAGCAGAGAAAACACCTCTGAGCTTCAGGTTAGGCTCCCAGGATTTCTGAGCATCATGACGAAGATGGAAATTTCTGAACATTAAAAGACAAGTTAAAGGAACTGTGGTTCTGAGCCAACACCTATTGCACTCTCATGGAAAGCTCTACATTAACTTTCTTCATGGTTCACCTTTTTGCACTCTTTTCCAGGATTATTACAGAGCTACAGGACTAAGAGCTACCTTGTTTCATCACTATCTCTACAAGAGTCATTTATAATGGTGTCAGTGTTCCAAATGCAGTTCCTGGGATACATCTCTAGAAATACAACGGTTTTTCTTAGGCTTGGCAGGTCTACTGATGTTTTATTTGCACAGACCCAGGGTTCACACCATGGCTCCAATCATACCCAAATGGCCTCCATCATTTGACATTTCTTTCATTTAGTGCATGGCATCTACTAAACCCCTGAAAAGTCACACTGAGAACAGTATTAAAAAAAAATAGTGTTTATCTCTCAATTTGGGCATAAGGTATAATGTTCAACAGCCAAAGGAATTATACTGCATATGCACAGAAAGCAAATTAATATACCTTCTGAATTTGCCTCTGGTTACAGCACCCGCAATACCTACTGCTCAAGACTGTCTTACACACTTAATCTCCTCAAGAATATAATTCCTTGAAGGTAGAAAATAATTCACATTTTAGCCTAGATGGACTTCAGTGACTTTCTACCAGACAGGTATCTGTCTTCCCAGGTTTTATATCAGTTGTAAGTACTGTAAAATTAAGAGCATTCAAGTCTTGCTTAGTCTTGACATTCTCAAAAACAAAACTGAAAAAAAAATAAACAGTCAAAGGGAAAACATCAAGAGCAGCCATGTTTTTTATCCATTCCCTAATTTTTTTTATTTGAATATATGGGCCAAATCCTGCAAACCATCTTTATGACCATCTCTTCAATTTAAAAAACTCCATGTCAGCTGCAGCAATTGAAAATGTGACTGAGAACAGAGCTAGTTTAAGGCCAGCCAAGTTGATATTTCATGTAATCTTTCACAGTGATGAGATCATATTCTACTACCAAGCTAACACTATAATCAAGATAAGTCCCAGTTTTAGAGGGGCCATGACTGACACATTCCTTCCATCTGCCTTAAAGGCACAATCCTGCTTCTACAGCAATCAAGTGTCCAATGTTTTTTCTATCATTCATTGGATTTTAGGAGGAAAAACCCTTTATTTTGCATTACATACAAAAATAGAAGAACAAGCTAATTTAATAAATAAAATATTGTTCAAATCCCAGGTCAGGTTTTAGCTTGTGTAAATTTAGCTAATTTCCACAGTGGCCCACAGTCTGCTTAAACGTGAGCATGTGGCTGCCTCAATATCCAGGAAAGGATTTTTAAGAGCAGCTCCCTTCCTATCTTCTGCAGGAGGCTCTGCTCAGACAACCCCTGAAGAAATGGCACTGCAGACCTTTGTGCCTTGGTTTGTGACTGCTCTACCCAGCTTCACCCAAGCATATTTAGTTGTCTATCTGCAAACAGGCAAATGTGTTTGTAATTAACAGAGTCCTTCATTTACTGTATATAAATCAGGAAAAGGGAAAGATACTGTTAAATGAAGACAGCTATCAAAGGAATTACTTTGCTTCCAATTAGGTTCATAAGGCAAAAGCCTTTTCAATGACTGGTTTCCGCTGGATCTAACGAGATGTTCTCATTTGTTTTGCAGGGGTCCAAAGATTAGCCCTTCATTAAGGCAAAGTTAAGTGAAATAGCTAATTTAAAACTCATTCCCGTACTCCATAGATTTTTGTCTTCCTTTTAACTGAGAGGATTTGCTGGTAGGTCATTTATCTTCTCTGACAGATGCTGCCATTTAGCTCTGATCACTTTGGAAAGTGCACACACACTCAAAAGCAAAAGATTTCAAGGAAATTCTGTCATGGAAACAAGAAAAAAAAATGAGTTTCATAATGGTGTTTTTTTTTTCTAAGACATTATCCTGCCACAGTAATTAGCCAGCTATATTCTGCTTGTTACAAACTCTCCTTCATTTTCCTTTTTCCCGTCTGCTTTATATTTCAGCCATAACACTTATAACTAAGCAATCACTCCAACAGGCACAGCCAGTATTTGACAGAGTAGATGGATTTCCAAAAAGCTCTTATGAAACACTCTGGAAATTCAGGTAGGTAGACTTGACACACAACAAACTTGCCTTTCAAAAATTATTAAATAAAATCATTTCAAGTGAAAAACAGTAACTCTCAGCATTTGTGGTCCTTAGCAAATTTTTTTTTTTCAGCTGAGAGAGCTCTTTCTTTTGGTGCAAACCATATTTCAGAAGGCTTCAGTAAGGAAGAAAACAACTACTTACACAATCATATATGAAGGAAAAGCTTCCCTGCCCTAACTGGGCACAAGAATTGCCTCTACCCTCCCAGGCTTGTCCCACTTCATCTTCACTTCCTGGCTCTAATGTTTAAAACCTGGGTGCTCTGGGAAACCTCTGCAGAGGCAGGAGCCATACCCAGGCAGGTGAAAAACAGAAAGATCTTTCTCCAGTTCTTGGGCATCCTTGCAGGTAAGCCATGCTGTTCCTCACTGCATGGATGAACACAGCCAGTGCCATTGGCTCACTCTCACCACACAAAAGGCCTTCAATAGCACACAGTGATCACGTTGCCTCTCTTCTCTGAGCTTTGATACAGAGAGTTTCTCCCTTACCCAAAGGAAAGCTGAGCTGAAAGACACTGATGCTGTTTCACAGCCATGTGCTATTTGATTAAATCCCCATTTGTTGTGTTCCTTTGCCACCCCTTTTCTCAAGGCTGCATCTCTCACACAACTGTTCCACACTGAGTTGGGGAATTCATTTGGAGACTCAGGGAAGCAATAGCTTGGCAATTCCAGCACTGCAAAGGCAAAGCTGAAATGCCTTTACACAGCACCTGCTGAGGGGACCTTTTACTGCTTTCATAATATGGAACAGGAATTTGGCCCCAAGGGGAGGATTTTGCTATACACATGCAAAACCCCAGGTTCTGCCTCATTATAGTTATTGGCCTCCCAATTAACTTGCTTCCTGTGAGAGCTGGGAGGAAGGCATTTTGCTCACTGAGATTTCAGGCTCTACAGTTTGTGAAGTCTTTTGCCTTAAGGACTGTGTATATCCCTAATTGGTGTTTGTCACTATCAATGCAAAATACTTTTCCAAGGCCAGTTTCTATACACAGCATCACACCCACTTTCTACAGATAGGTAAACTGAGGCACGGGCCAGGATATCTCACCATTGTAGTGCAGCATGTCCATAATCCAGCCCTTTAGATTCAAGGCACTGTGTGCAATCTGCCTCAACACAGCTTCTCTGATTACTCAGGTATCAGATAACTATTTGTACATGGCTTTAGTAAGGAGTGTCAGAAACACCCATTCCTGGAAATGTTCTGTGTTTGAGAAATAACTGGGATGCCCAGTCCTCTGTGAGTTTAATTTAGGTCATCTAAAATGTCTTTCTGGTACATCATTCAGAGTCATCCATTGGCAATAGCATCTGCAACAATAGGATATTTCACTTGTAATTACATTAACAAAAGTAAAAATGCCCGAAATAAAAGTTATCCTCTAAATAAGCTGTGTAATACTTGCAGACTACTTAATATAAGCAGCATCTGTGATGCAGCACATACCTACAAAGTGTTAAACAGTGCTACTGTAGTAAAACTGTCAGCCTTGATTATTTAAAAGGTGTCTACCTGCAGGCTTTGCTTTCATTCCCTGTTGTTGTTAGTACATCCCACATGTCTGACCAGACTGGCCAATGCTCTGTTCATATTACACTTGGCCCCTGTTCCTCATTTATCAGCCATAGAGACAAAAGCTTGGCTTCCCCTTTCTGAACAACAAAGATTTATTCTTGATGGCATCCCTCTGCAGTCAAATAAAATCCTTGTATGCATTTCTCAACAAATCCACACCAATGCCATAAACTGACATGAGTGTTACAGCCAAGACAATGACTACTTGTTCTGATAAAAGACGGGGATCATGCAAGTGCTGCAGTTGATTTTAACATATAATAGAGTTGAGATTGCACAAGCCATACTTTCCAAGCTCCCTTGCTCCCTCCTGTCCACCTCCTTCCTTCAAGTTTTTTCAGCTCTGCAGCCCCCATCTCATTCTGCACATCTGCAACTCCCATTTCATCTCATGTCTAGTCCATATTAATTCCTTGCATCACTGGAAACAGGAATACTACCTAGTCAGTCTCTGCAGCAGAGTTTAAC
Source organism: Promerops cafer (assembly GCA_013398275.1). Classification (NCBI taxonomy): domain Eukaryota; kingdom Metazoa; phylum Chordata; class Aves; order Passeriformes; family Nectariniidae; genus Promerops; species Promerops cafer. The sequence continues at coordinate 37,897 of VZSE01009563.1, forward strand.
AGGTTATGCAGCCTTCACACCATTGCAGAAAAAATGTTTATGCAATCTTTGTGTTTCTATAAAACATTAACATGCACGAAGCAATATGGGCTTATTGTCCCTGGTGTGCATGGGGAGTAAAATACTCTTAAATGTTCCAGAATCTGTCCTTTCACAACAACTAAAATAACTTGAAAGTTTAAAGGGAGCTCTGCCCAATTCAGCAGCTTTTAGCAAGAGTTTTTAAAAGCAAAACATTAAAATAAATACAGTCTAGATTACATTTGATATGAACCTATAGGTGAGATTTATATTGCTTATCCATATGAATTAGACTAGATAAAATTTTTAATACCATTTTGCATGCCTCGGAGAGACAGAAAGATAAAGATTTAATTTTCTCTGAATGGGCCATTACTAGCTGTGAAATTGCTCACTGTTATCTACAGCAAAGCTCTTTGTGGTCTAGCTGTATTTGTTCTGCATAATGAACAGAATGCCAGTGGTTTCCATCTCCATACAGCTCCTCACTTCGGGCACTCCACAGGCACGGCTGACTACCTTTGCTAGTTAAAAATGGAGTTACCAGAGGCAAAGAAGATTTAGCGGTCAAAACCCAAGTCTGCGGCAGAGTCAAGAATAGAATTTCAAGCTTCTAAACTATTCCCAAAGGCCTGTTTTAACCACTACACGGCACTGTGCTGGCAGGGTGCAACCACAGGTCGAGTTCTGCGCCAAAGGGAGAAGCCGTCTCTGGTGCTGCGAGCTCCACGCGCGGTGCCGAGCATGTGCGAGTTTCCTTCCCATCCCCCAAAACTTTACGGAGTTTTTCGTGTGTGTCACAAGAGAATAAATGCCTGAGACATTATCTGCCCATTCCAAGAGTTCAGAGAATGTGTATGACATCATGGGCATGACTCCCCCACTAATCACATTATATGCTGTTTAACTTAACACTGCTAAGCTTTGGCTGATAACATTGTAAATGCCATTTTATTGCAAATTAGATTATACAAACCTCCTCAGAGTAGGTCAGTTCTTGCGTGAGGTCCTTGTTCCCCCTCCTCTCTACTACCCCAAATTGAATCATTTGGTGCCTAAACCAAGGCGTTTCTACAGAAGGAAGCATGAGAAGAAACAATGGCTAAGTCGGCACTACAGATTGCACTAAGTGGACAGAAGACTCCACACATCTGTTCTTTTTCTCTCTTCCCTTGGAATAAAATCAATAGGTTTTGTTTTTCGCTTGAAGCTGTCTGGATTTCATTACAATATTCCTGTGAGGTAGCATATATCTGAGATCTATCATTTCCTTCTATCAAGCCTAAGCTGAGTTATACCAGTTGGTAGCCACGGTGCTCTTCTCCTGGCTTTAAGGTTTCAGATTTGTTTACAAAGGAAGCTGCAGAAGTGTTATTTTATTTTAATTTTTGCATTTGATTCTGATTTTTCTTACGACAGAACCAGACTCCAACTACATTAAACCATAGCCCCAGCATGATCTTCAAAGTCATTGCCACACTGATGCTCACAAGTTTTTGAGAAGGATACTTGAATTTTCATATTTTGAGTCATTTAATGCTGAAGGAGATATCTGAGAAATTTCTAATATTTTAGAAAACTTCAGCAACAGGACTTCCCAACACTACTGCATGAGAAGATGCACCTCATCTTTCTTCCCTAATTTTATCAAGGCCATAAATAGCCCATGCTATTAAAGCAGAGGTTTGAGAATCCAGACTTCTGCTTGTTGCTCAGGACCCTACACATCCTCAGGGTAACTTCCTTGCAGGACATGGAGGTAAGGAATGCTAAGGGAAGTAAACACAATCCAGGTGACTGATCAGACCAAAGCACAGCTAACACGAGTGCCAGTAAGGCACCAGTTAACTGCACTCAAGACAGATCCTCATGTCCTTGAGCAAACCACCTGGCTTCTGCATTCCTGCATGTTCCCATCTGGAGAAAGGCAACAGCAACACTGCACAAACACAGCAAAGGATGCTGTAAAATAAACATTTTGAGATCTCACATGAAACTCAATCTACCAGAACTGTGATTACTAAATAGTGCATTTATGAAAGGTTAAGGCTATAGAAACTGGGTTCTGTTAACTCCTGATTTCTCAGGACAGATTTTAAGGAAGCTCACGTTATGAAACTCACGTGGCTCTCCTGAAAACAAACATTTCTGTGGGTGTCAATCTGATGCAAGCAGGTCTGTGCTCTCTTTACTGTGTCCTCCCTATCCTTTGGCTGTTTGCAGAACTCATCACAAATACACCTTTACAGTGTTTTCCTCAGCCTATTCATTCCTCTCTCCACAGAGATCTAGTGATGAAGCATCATGATTTGTGGGCTAGTTGGTTGCTTGATTGTGGCATTATAATTTCTCTACCCAAGTTTGCAAAGTACCTAGATGCTTTTTTAATGCTTCATTTTAATTACCTTTTTCATTAGAGAAAAGAACAAACCTAGTAAGGTATACTGAATTAATATACAGAAAAGAATAATTACAGAATAATTATCAAATCAGGTTATGTTTTTTCAAGTTTTTATGTGTCTCTTTATAAGCATGCTATACAAATTAACCCAGTACTGTACAAAGGAACTTGAGTAATGTTAGTCACATGAACAGCAGTAAAGCTGAAAAGCTTCAGTCACCAAAAATGCAAAACCAGAGCCTTTCAGCATAAGTAGGAGAAAGTTTTTTTAGTTTTACTTTATTTTTCCTTTTTTTGTCCCTCTATTCTTTATTTTAGGATGTCCCATCTAATCATCTACTTCTAGAATAACTCTGAGTTCAGATTCCTAACTCCACCTCACACACCAATATATTTCAGTTTTAGTCTCCAGTGAGAGAACCAGTGTCATCCCTAAAGACAGATTCAGAGATACTGGGCCAAAAGTCCCAAAGCAACTTGACCACAGAAAATTACAGACTCTGTTCCACTGTGTAAATCTGTGCCTCAGTCTGAACAGTCATAGCACCAAGAGTTGCCTAAGGCTTTGAAAAGACAGTCCCAGGTGAAAAGGTGATAGCAAGAAAACTCAATGAATCTTTGTACTAATGTTCAGTACAGACACCTATAGCTATTTTGCAAGGAGGAATTTAAGGCAGCGGCACAGATGAAAATAACACAATGATATGAGGATTAATTGATGATCCCCACAGGTATCCCATGGGAAATTGCCAGGCCATTAACTTTGGTATGAAATCCAGGTCATGAACAAGCCTTACTGCAAGAAGGAGAGAATAAGTGACATAACTGGTGATCATAACCAAGAGAAATAAATGTTTGACGTCAGGAATGTCAGAGCTCCCTATAGACTCAGAACAGAGTCCGTGATGTGTCTCCTGCTGCTTCATAATCCATAAATGATCTGGAAATGCTGTGGGTAGCTGGCTGAGGATACAAAGCCAGTGGGTGTCAAAATAGTATATTTAACTCAAAGTCCATGGATAAAAAATAATGGATGAGGAAAAAGCTGTTCTTGCCATACTTTAAATCCTCTATTACCAGTAATGAAAGAAATCTTGGAGAAGTGGATCATTCTCCAAAAAGACCGGCATAGTGTCAGCTGTCAGCATTTGGGGAAAACTATCCCATTAAGAATTTTTAAAAGAGTGAGAACAAAGCAGGAAATGGTATTATTCCTCTGAATAAACCCACAGTATGGCCCATCTCCTCAATACTGAGCATAGTTCTAGTAACTGTGGAAATACAAAGCCACAGAAAGGGCAAGAAGCATAATGTACCAAAGCTGCACACGAGGTGTTAGAAAGCCTTAGCACAAGGAAAACTTAAGCAAGCCAGAGCCTTTCAGCCTGGAAAACAAGGATAATAACAATTAAGTTCTAGACAAGCAGTTACAGCACAGAAAAGGTAAACAGCAATGATTATTTTAAAGTATTCTTAACAGAAATAATAGGGCATCAACTCAAACTGGCAGGCAGCAAGTGGGTTCAAACGCAAACAAAAGGAAGTTCATTTTCACACAATGTCTAATGATGTTGTGGAACACATTGCCACGGGATGTTATGGCAGCCAAAAATACAAGTGGGTTTAAAAAAAAAAAGATTAGACAATTTTATGGAAAAAGGTCCATCAAGGAATATCAAAAACAATTATACAGCTGCAGCCTCCAGCTCAGGAAGGTCTCTAAATCAGAAACCACTGGAAGCTGGGAGGGTTTACGAAAGGAAATATCACTCTATACTTGTCCCGTTTTCCATATACAAGTTATTAGCCATTATCAAGAGGCAGGATATGGGGCTAGACAGACCTTTGCTGTGACTCTTTTTTGTATTTGACTAATACTCACTAATGCAAATATAAACACACACCCCACCATGGTCATGGATAATTCCATAAGAAGTTGCTACAGTTAAAAGGTGCACACTTAGAAGAGTAACATTATAAAGGACAGCATTTTTTTTATTTGAGGAGGACTAGAACAAGTTCTTGTATTTAATTTGATGTGTTCTGTATTTTCCAGAGAGGAGTTGTGGTGTTAACCTCCTTTTTATTCCCTAATTACAGCAAAAGAGGTAAGCTCCAATTGAGAACCAGCTCCAAATGTCTAATGCCTAATGACTCAGTGGTCCTGTAATTCTAGCCCAAATCCCCAGAAAAAAAAAGTTACAAGTGGAGATAACAGTATTATGCACCACTTTACCCCAATAAAGGAGCCTTCCCCATTCCTCAGTCAGCATCCAGGACTTGGAGCTGTATTCACATGAATTATTTGAGTCAGGATTCAAACCTGTCCTTAGCCATGCCAAGGAACCTGCAATTTTCAAATGGGACAGAATCATGGCAAAACAACCTACCTGAGGGTCAGCAAAGGTCTCAATGCTCATTTGCACATGATGCTTATTTGCACATGATGTTCATTTGCACATATTTGTCCCTGACTTTCTCCTCTAAAGACTGCAGATCTCAGTTACAACAATCCACTCGAAATGGGAGTTTTCACGAGTCAGGGTTGAACCAGAACAGTTCTGCTTTTTACTGTTAATCCATACTGGGATAATTAAAACCAGCAGATCCATGTTTGACACCAAACTATCAATAACTGGAAGAGCTGGGTACTTCCTCATTTGAAAGTCACATCATTTATTTAGGCATCTGATTCCAAGACCCATGTAGGCAAGTTCAGAGCTTTATCCTTTAGACACTAACCTTCGTTGTGCCACCAATTCTAAATGTGTCAAAAACCCATACTTTTATACCTAGATCTATACCTTGATGGAGATTCTGTTGCCTTCCAGTAGAAATCTTTTCACAAGGCAGAGCAGTGAGATTCCTCAGGTCAAGCACTCAGGTTTATTGCATGCTTGTTAGCACAATATCCAGCACAAACGGGGTCTACAGCCTGGAAGTGGTACTACAAAAGATGATAGTAATAATAGTAGCTTAAGTAAAACCAATCAAAGATAAAAACCAATAAACCATCCTCTGCTCCCCTTAAGAAAATTTGTTTATTCACCCCCTTGCAAAGGAGATTGCCCTATTTATCTGCCAGAGAGCTCAGACATTCCTTGCATGTGCAGCACAGATGGTCACCACACCACAAAAGGCAGAAAGGCTCACGGTGGACGTGTCTGGTTTCTGGATATACAGAAACCTGGTCAGAGCTTCTGCTCCAGCAGGGCTGCTATGCATCCAAAATCCCAAACAAATACAGAAAGCCATCAATATCCTTTGGACAACATCTCTTAGTGGAAAAGGAGACCGTCCAGGGAAAAGGAGCTGCACAGTGACCTTGGTTGTGAGTCTTAATTAATTAGTGTACATAGATTGTTGTAAGATCCCAAGGTGGGAAGTGCTAAGGAAGCAGAAGTATTATTTATTAAAGCTCAAGGCTCTGTTGTTTCTTTATCCTCAGATATTCTTCATGTCTGTTTTTGCATTCATGGCCATTGCTACTTCAAATTATTTCAGCTGTCTTGATCTTTTCTTTACCAAATGGAATAGCCCCAGGCAGAGGATATGCAGTATCTAGTAGCTCAGATACTGGGTTGGCTCATTGCAGTTATTTATCTTATTCTTTTCTAATTTATTTACTGTTCGGATCCCAGTCCTGCTCTTCCTTTGATTTTATAGCCAGATACCAAATGTGGCTGCTCTCCATGGATAGAAATTACTCTGACAGTAAATGCCATTAATATTTTTACTACCTCACTAAATACACTTTTACAGCATGTGGAAAGGGTCTGCAAGGTCTGTTTTAGCAAACTGGGTATAAAAATAATTGCTAATTCTTCTGAAAACTGAAAGACAGAACAGTTTGGCAGTAGCCATTTTAGTTCCCAAGGTGGGCAATACAAACTGTAATCAAAGAATAAACTTGGGGGAACTGAAAATCAACTGAAACAAAGCAGAGCAGAAAGTTAATTTTGTAACACTCTATGCTCTGTGACACAAACTGTACATAAGTTTTTGTCCTCCTTTAAGAAATTACTTAGTGCAGAACTGTGTTCTATGTCATACATGAAAAAAAATCACTAAACTTGTTTCTGCTTTTGGAGGAGTCATTCTAGCTTTCAGTAGTTAAAATACATCCCTCTTTCTCTTCAAAAACACAGGGCACAAATCTCTGCTTTTTTCCTCAGCTTAGTAAAAACATAAATAAACCAGGAAATTAAAGACCAAAAAAAAAAAAAGTAAGAAGGATGAGAAAGCTACCTTTTCCACATCCTGTTGTGCCTAAATAGAACATGTTGTACCAGCATGTACAATTTCTCAATAAAATGTATCTCAGACACTACAAAAGCTGACCATAATCAGGAGACTTAAGTGAGGAATGTCAGCTTGGATGGGGGATTGTGCTGCTTTTGTTATACATTAGTTAAGCATGAAGGTTTGTAGGTTTTTACTTTATCTTGGATTTTACTGTAGTGTAATTGAACTCTGTTACCTTTTTCAGTTTCCTAAGTGTTCCACTAAGTGCTTGTGTGGATTTGGGTTTAAGGAAACAGTAACAGATCCAGAGGAGATTGAAGTCCATGGCAGAGGTCTCTGCAGAGTTTGGCTAGTCCTCCACTGCGGAAACTAGGTCTTCCTCTCACTTCTTAATCCCCCTGGGATCAGCCCTCAGACATGTGCAGAAGTAAGGATCCAAAAACATGAATTTGCTATGGATCCACAGGCAAACCTCACACTTACATCAGCAAAACCAGGTTCCACAGAAGAATGTCTTTGATTGCAGCGGGATCATTCACTTTACATTAATTTTATACATTAAATTCACAGCCTTTACAGGATTACATCCTTAACAGTAATTCCAGGTTCGGGGTGTCCTGTCAGCTGTGTCTGGCTCCTCCCCATCTTGGACCTCTGTCATTTTCACCAAAGCACAATTTATTTCCTTCAGTTACCTCATCACACCTGAGTCTTCATATAGATACTACAGCAATAAAACTATATTTTTTGCAGTGGGATGCATGAACTCCTCAGGCAGTGGTATCTCCATGTAACCAAACATGATAAACAAATAGTCTACAAATGCACTTCAGTAGATTTTACTGCCTCTGAAACAGCCTATATTTCTATAAAAACATGAGTTTAGGCTTCATGTGTCAAATTCTGCATCAACACCCCTTTTATAGCCACAGCTCTGACAGGAAAACCACCCCAAACTCCATTTAAAACCCAGACTCCTCACCCACTGCAGACACATGGGTGCATGTTTCACATCACTGTATCACAATTTCCTTCATGTGTTCGCAAGAGAACACTGCCTGTGTCTGGGGGAAAGGTGCAAGCAGGCACCATTTTAACCCTGCCTCTGGGGTGATGTGGGGAGCAGCACCTTACTGAGGGGAAGAGACCTGCTGAGGGGAGACCCACCATGGCGGGAACCCAGCTGAGGGGGAGAGACCCACTATGGCAGGAACCTGATGAGGGGGAGAGACTTTCTCCACATGGTGGGAACACACTTAGGAGGAATCCATTGTGACAGAGACACTCTCCAAGTTGAGAGACCTGCTGAGGGGAGACCCATCATGGCAGGAACCTCCTGATGGGGAGAGACTTTCTGATGGGAGAGACACACAGAGGGGAGACCCACCATGGCGGGAACACTCTGAGGGGGAATCTGCTGTGGAGGAGACACAGTCTGAGGGGAGACACACCATGGCGAGAAGCCACTGAGAGCACATCCACATCCTCTCTGAGGGGAGAGACCTGCCATGGCGGGAACCCCCTGAGCAGGAATCCACTGTGAGGGAGACACACTCAGTGGGGAGAGACCCATTGAGGGGAGACCCACCATGTGATAGACTTGCCGAGGGAAGAGATGCACTGAGGGGAGACTCACAGTAGGGGAACACACTGAGGTGGAGACCCTTTCTGAGGGGAGAGACCCACTGAGGGAAGACCCACCATGGCGGGAACCCTCTGAGGTAGAATCCACAGTAGGGAAGATACTCTCTGAGGGGAGAGACCCACTATGGCGGTAACCCACTGAGAGCATATCCACAGTAGGGCAGACACTCTCCGAGGCAAAAGACCTGCTGAGGGCTTAGATCTGCCATGGGATAGACTTTCTGAGGGAAGAGACCTGATGAGGGGATAGACCCACTGAGGCAGGAAACCTCTGAAGGAAAATCCACTGTAAGGGAGAGACTTTCTCAAGTCACAGACCTGCTGAGTTCTCTTCCACCATGTGGTAGACTTGCTGAGGAGAGACCTACTGAGAGAACTTCTGAGAGAAGACGTGCTGGGGGAAGAGACTCGCTAAGAGGAGAGACACACTGCAGAGAGATCTGCTGAAGTAAGAGACCAGATAAGGGGACAAACCCGCTGAGGGAATACTCACTATGGGGGGACCCACTGAGGGGAGAGACCCTCTGAGAGGATACCTGATCGGAAGAGACCCCACGGTGGGGATACCCTGTGGGGGAGACCCGCTGAGGTGGACATCACCGATGCCTCAGCTCTGTACGCGGATGCCACCCAGAGGAGCAGCTGCAGCAGAGCGAGCTGGTGGCTTGGGGGCAGTTTTGCGTGCTTGGGGGCAGTTTTGCGTGCTTGTGGTTGTTTGTTTGTGGGGTCTCTGTCCCCTGGCGGGGCACGGCAGAGGGCGCGGGCGACACCGCGCTCTGGGGACACGACAACCCAGTCCCGGGCCCACCTGGGCCCCCTCAGCACCCGCGATGGGCCCAGCGCCCCGGGGCGGCGCGGAGCGAGCAGCAGCGCCGCCTGCCGGGCAGGGCGGGGACGCTGCCTGCCCTCCGTCCTTGCCGGCCCGTCTGTGCCCGCTTCCCGCCGGTTCGCCCGCTCCGCTCCGCTCCGCCCCGCCCGGCTCCGTCTGTCTGCAGCGCGGCCGCAGCTGCCGGCACAGATACGGTGTCGGCGGGCCGGGAGAGCGCGGAAACACCTGTTTCCAACATGGGGAAGGTGGGGAGGGAGAGCGAGCGGCGCTGCCCGGCCCCGCCGCGGGCGTCCTCCCCTCC